>VSMD01087861.1:0-16911 GCA_008750895.1 Mirza zaza
AGAACCAGTTTGCATTAATAGAAAAAAGAACTTCCGTATTAGGAAAAAGAAAGAAAGAAAGCAGAAAGAGTAAAGAGTCAAAAAACTGAGGCAGGTTACAAAATACCTTCAGAGTGTTTTAAAATATTGATGGCAATTTTGAATGTGCTCTTGACAGGAGTAAGGATCTAACCCACTAGTGAGTTTGAGGACAGACAGGATGCTTTTCCTTTTATTCACGAGCAAAGGCCAATAACATTATTTGTTTCAGCAAAGAGTAAGGTAAATAATAGGGAAAAATTAAAATAACCCGTCTCTAGGGTTCAGTTTTTTAATATCCCTATAGTGTTTCATTTTTGCATTTAGTGATATAATAGATGTTTTTATTCTCATATCTCCTAACATTGTGTGGACCATTAACTGTCATAGAATGAATTTGTTCACCATATCTGTAATACTTTCCCTGATATGGAAAATAGTTGCCCATCAAAATGAGGATTTTTAAATAAGAATTCTAGGAAAATCGTGTCCTGAATCCAAATGATTTTTATCTCTTATTTCCGTTCCAAGAAGGACAACTTAAAACTATCATTAAAGATTTAAGTTATTGTTTGTTCTATTTTATAAATTAAATTTTTGAGCAGGATTTTGAAATTCTTTTTTTATAAGCAGTTATGGCAAGTAGTTAGAATTTAGTCTTTGTGCATTTCTTTTAAAATAGCATGATAACTTTTGTGTTAAAGTTTAAAACTGTAAACTTTTGTTAGCTAGTGAAGAATCAGTTTAATGCTGATATGTTGAACACATTACAGATGAGAGGGATTCATATTAGAAAGTATTCAGAAAGAATTGTAATTATGAGAAAAATTACCTGCCCAACCAGCTCTCCATAATTATGTTCTTGAAACCAAATTGCTTTTAATGGTCACATAGTTGGGTCAAAGCTGTATCTTACATAATTGCAATAGAATTCCTCAGTTATTTCTACATTCCTCTGATAGGAAAACATTTCATTGACATATATATACACACACACATATATATATACACATATATATATAATACCATATGAATAGCTCTGCAGTTCTTTGTGAATTATTAAATATTAGATGAGTCAAGAACTTTGAATAAGATATAATAATGCTTGTCCTCTTGTGAATTTCTAAGGAACTACAGGGTTAAAACTACAGTAATTATGAAAAGCTTATGAATAGGAAAATTTAAAACATTTTCATTTATTTCTCCAGGACTGGATATTTTCTAACACCTAAAAGTCATGTCATCATTGGTGTTTACTAAGATGCTGCTGGAAAAATAATTTTTGTGTTCTCTTAAATTACACTGGGACTCCAAGAACAGTAATTATCAGAGGTAATGGTTCCTGGTACTGGATACATATAAAGAGGTTATTAGGAAATCAGATATTTCTATCTCAACTTAATATTTGACTCTTTGGTAATAGGTATTATATATTAATTAATATGAACAATTACATAATGTTTTATGCCTTTCATCCTTTATAATCTGTGCAAAAAATATATTTAATAAACTCAGAAACTCTAACTTAACCTCTAACACTAACTTAAATGAAGATTTTCTGAAGTGTTATATGACCTCTGCCTATCATACCAAAGGCAGAATTAATTCATTGGTCTTCTCTATCCCTACTAGACATTTTTCATGCTTCTAATCACAGCTTTGCAGAGTTATTTGCTTAGTTATCAATGACCTCTACAGTACTCTGAGCCATTTGGAGTTATCTCCACTTATAAATATACTATCATTCAAAGTAAACCTTATTTCTCATTTGCTTTATCATTCTTTCTCTCTCTCTCTTTCTCTCTCTCTCTATATATATTTATGCATATACATGTACATACACACATATATATTTATGTGTGTATATTTGTTTTATATTTATCTAATAATTTATTAATGGACATCCTTATAAGCACTATAAATAATGACATAAAAAAATCACACCTCCTCCTTAATCAAGCATCTTATTGGTGCAATAAGGCCTTTCTATAAAATTATTTGGAAGTTTTGAATACCTGAATGTGATGGCCAGGGGCCAAATCAGAGATAATGTTCAGTTTTTATCTAAGTTAAATTTCAGGATGTACATTTTTTTTTCCTAGAAATATGACCCCTAGCTGTCTAGTTTGATGTCCATCTTGGTCTCTGCCTTTGCTAAAGTAAAAACAAATAGGATTCAGTGCCAAAACTCATAAGTTGTCCATTTCTTATTTGAGGTATTCCAAATGTCATTATTTTTACTATGTACCATGTCGTCTATATCAAACTGTATTCAAAACTGATATTTAAAGAAAAATGATAAAGTAAATACTTTGTCATTTTTGTGTAAAATGACAAGAAAAACTGTATCTTGTAATTTACCTGTGTGCCTCTCATCCCCTTCTCCCTTTCCTCTATCAAGAGTAACTTATCATAATGCATATATAATCCCTGAATTTCTATTTTGTTGTTTTGATCTTATACTATATGAGATCTTCTGTAATATACTACTTTTTGATCAGCTGTACATTTTTTTTAATTTTAAAAACTTGTTTTCCAAGAGAATTTTTTTAACTTTTGAATTTACAACTTAAATAATTCCACATTCTCTGCGGTTTCTACTTACCTCCCTCTCAAGAGAGAAGAAAATTATATATTGAACTGCTCAAACCAATGTTAACAAAAATACCCAAGCTAGGGTCTTTAAAAATATCAATAACTACCCTTTCCCTTTATTTTTGAAGAGCATGAAGATGGCCAGTTCTAAATTTACACAGTTCAAATTCAGGTAAAGTAGAGCTAGTGCATCAAAGGGAATAGACAATTTATCAGAAATGACTCATTGTCAAAGGATTTTAATGAAATAATTCCCAGTTAATCAATCCTTTTCTAAGGAGAATGTGCTCACTTTGGCATTTTGTAAGAAATATTGTTTCTTCTTGATTTCCTAAAAGGATTGAAAATGTACTAAGAGGAAAATGGGCTAGAATGATTCAGTTCACTCACAAGAAATACTCTTGGGTAGTTATGAAGCTATTCAACACATTCTTTGGAAATGACAAAACTCAGAACGAACTGGAGAAAGAATTTAAAAGTGGTAGCTACATTTACTCATAAGTCCACAGGGAATTCGCACATATACAAGGCCTGCCCTTTCCAGTGTATTGTCTAGAGACAATAGTCTCAAAATTAAATTATTTGGTACATTACAGTGCTTAAAACAAGAAAGAAAAAGAGATTTTCTTGGAAAATGACCAAAAGACATTTTGTTAAACATTTCTGTGTCCTGGAGATGGAAAAATTTCAGTCCAGTGCCTTAGGTCATTATTCGCTTGCCCTCTCCTCTTTTATTCAGTGGCCAAGGCCTCAGCAGGTTTCATTTTCTCTAAATATTCTGTTCACTCCTCCTCCTCTTCCTTTTCCTCATTTTTCCAAGAATGGAAGTTGGAGAACTTCTGTCCTACTTGGCCTAGAAATGGTTTGCATAGCTTATCTCTTGACTTCCTCTGGGCTGCAGTGGAAACAGAAATAGGCCGGCATTAACTCAAGACAGGAGACTTTGGCCATTCCTTCAAACCATGGACAGTTCCAGTTAATGTCTCCCCTCAGCATCAGTCCTGTCCTCTGCCAGTAGCCCATGCCTGCCGCCAGCTGTCTAACCTCATGGTGGCAGTAGAGACAGCTCTCGTTGTGACCTCTCTCCAGGTAAGGCGGGCCTCTGATGAGCTCCTGTAGGCATACCACACTGGCACTGAACACTCAGTTTCTAACAATATATTTTTGAGATTAATCTATATTCACTCAATTTGCTGCTTTTAGTATTCTCTAATATGTGTATATCCAAGTTTAATCATGTAGTCTTCTAGTCTTACTACTATTATAAAAAAGTTATAAATATTTTTACACACAAAAAAACCAGGTTATATATTGCAGTAGAAAGTTTAGTTCATAGACAGGCACATTTTCTCCATTATAACTGATTGTTCCCCCAAAATAGTTGTGGTGGTGGTTGTAGCTACCCCATCTTTTCCTCCTCTGTCTCTGTGAGTAAGACTCCCTCTCTGGCCATTACACCATTATCGTTGGACTTGGCTGCCTGCCTTGCCTTGGCCAGTGAATTAGGGAAAACCTTGCTGCTCCAGCAGAAGCTTTAACTATTACTGTATAGTTTGGGTTGAGCTTACTTCTGTCAGATACTTATTCTTTCATTCTTAAAAACAGAATCAAAATTCTGCCCCTCACCTTTCACCCAGCACTCCGTTCTCCTAAGTTCCCAGCCTAGGCAGGTAAATGATCTGAGTTGCAGACTTTAGCAACTGTTTCACTACCCAGTAACAGGGACTGTTGCCTTCCTCACTGAGAATGCAGAAATCCTCATTGCTCCTCAGCCTCTCTCAACTCAGACTCAGAATATTTCAAGTATCCTTGTCCCATCAATGCCATATTATTTTTTTCTGATATGTACATGAGATATTTTACAATATGAGTAGTTTCAAGTGACAAATAGCACACTTTAAATGACTTTTTGTACATCTGACTTCAAGCAAGCTCTATTCGGTGGCAAAAACAATGGCACTGATACTAAATCTGTCTCTCCAGCTAGAGTCTCTTCTTTCACTGTAATGGCTTCATTATTGGGCATTTTGTCAATTTGGTAAATATAGCACCATACCTCCACAGTTACAAATCACCAATGTCGTACCAGAACATATTTTCCAATACCTTCAGTCGAAGCACCTACATTGATTCTCACTAGTCTAGGTTGTGTCATTTGCTTACGTCTGCGTCAATCATGTTTCTGGCACATGCGATAAATGGAATCATAAAGCCAGGATCATTCTTGGAGCCAAGAAGGAGTCATCTCTAAAATTACCATTGCCTAGGAAAGAAGGGTGATTCTTCAGTGAGCTCAGAGGAAAACAAATGCAAACAAATAAACATACATCTAGTACATATTGTTAAAGATATTCATTCATTATGTAGTCAAGAATGTGTCTGGTTTCATTAACCACATTCCAGATTATAAACTGTTACAAAAATGTAATATTGCAGGAAGTATATTAATGATGCATTTAAAAAATATTTTTCTGTTTTTATGTATTTAGTTGAAACAATATTACCACCACAAATCTGAATTCTAGCAAAATAATTAGACGAGCATTTAGCATTTTTCGAATGGTTAAGTAATCAGAGTATTTTCCACCTAATATCCTTCTCAACCTAACTATTTCTATTAAATCAGAGCCAGGAACTCATTAGTTAATAGAATTATTCAGTTTTTTGTTTTAGTATTTTTAAATAAATAAGATTTTAAAAATAAGAACATTCTACTAAACTATATAGCAAAGTATATACTTAAAAATAGCACGTAGTAGGTAATTCTAAGATGGAAAAGGAAATTTTGGAGGAATACAATTTTGACCTTATATATCATTTAGTTCTGTCTTTTCTGCTCACGCCTTTTGAATTCAAAGTAGCACTATTTTGTTACTACTATATTTTTTATTACAATAGTTTAGGAAGTGTAGAAATAGAAGCAATTTACTTTTCCTAGTCTATGTGTTTAAATCTTATCCTATTACTAACGAGTTTTCTAAACAACAGTCAGTCTTTTAATATCTATTTTTTGTATGTTCTACAAACATCTTCAAGTAGGAACATTAGTCATTTTTTAAACTTGATATTTCTAAATATGTTACACAATGTTGCCTGCATTCTAAATAAATCTAATATACAATAGTAATCAAATGTCAGTGCTAAAAATGGTCCATATTCATGGCCAAGCTTCTAATTCTGCTATCCCACAATAATTTTAAAAAAATAGAAATTTTTCTTAATGTGATTCAAAGCTAATATATTTATAGGGACATAGATATAAGGTACAAGTTTGTTCTCTGCTTGTCTTATGTCAGGATATTTGACAAAAATATGTATTTATCCCTAGTAATATCTCTATTAATGTCTACAGTCTTTGAAGGAAACCTTTTGTAGTTAAAAATGACATAACAAGAAAGATGCAGCACTGATGTCACTGATCACTCAAAAGTGCACATATTGAGGTAGGATGATTGCTTGAGGCCAGGAGTTTGAGCTTACCATGAGGTATGATCATGCCTCTACCACTGTACTCTAGCCTGGACAACAGAGAAAGACTCCATCTCCTTATTTTAAAAAGTGCACATATTTATTATTCTTTTGAAAAAAAGTGAGAAAGGCGATGTCAGTGTCCCAGCATTGGTGCAAGTTTAATCACCTGCTTCCAGTACAATTTTACTTTTTTTGAAACTTTGCTGTATTTCTTTTATTAGTAATAATAATAAATAATATTAAATTTATATATATTTAAGGGGTACAATGTGATGTTATGGTATATGTATACAATGTGGAATGATTAAATCAAGCTAGTTAAAATATCTGTCACCTCAAATATTTATCATTTTTTGTGGTAAGAACATTTCAAATTTACTTTCTTGTAATTTTGAAATATGCAATACATTATTATTAACTATAGTCATCATGCTATACTGTAGATCTCAAAAAATTTATTCCTCATGTCTACTGAAACTTTGTTCCCTTTGACCAACATCTCTCCATTCTCTCTATCACCAACTTCTAATAACCACCATTCCACTGTCTGCTCCCATGAGTATCACTGTTCTAAATTCCATGTATGAGTGAGATCATGAGGTATTTTTCTTTCTGTGCCTGGCTTATTTTACTTAACATAATATCCTCCAGATTCATCCATGTTGTCACAACTGACAAAACTTCCTTCTTTATTATTTCTAAATAGTAACCCATTGTTTGTATATAGGGCATTTTCTGTACCCTTTCATTCTTCAGTGGGCACTTGGGTTAATTATGTATCTTGGCTATTGTGAATGATGCTGCAATGAACATGTGGATGCAGCTATCTCTTTGGCATACTGATTTTATTTTTTGGATATATACTTAGAAACTGGCTTTCTTGATCACATGAAAGTTCTATTTTCAGTTTGTTGCGGGACCTTCATACAGTTTTCTATAAGGGGTTTACTAATTTACATTCCTACTAACAGTGTACAAGGGTTCCCTTTTCCCTTGCTATCAACTGTATTTCTAATAGCTACTCTCACAGATATAAGGTGATATCTCATCATGGTTTTAATTTGAGTTCACCTAATGATTTGTAATGTTGAACATTTTTTATATACATCTTGGCCATTTGTATGTCTTCTTTAAGAAATGTGTATTTAGGTCCTTGACTTATTTTTAAATTTTATATCCTTATTCTTCATGGGCAGTCTCTATCACATCTATTATCTGTTTATTCTTCTGTTTTTTTTTCATATTTCTAAATAACATTCTGTTTTATTCATTGTTTAGCTTAGCCATTTTTTTATTTATTTCTGAATAGGGATACTGAGCATTTAACTCTCATATACCCCTTCTGATCTACTTAAACATACAAACTTTATCTTACCTCATTTTCCTAATAAAGTCATACCATAGTTATGAGTACCTTAATAAATTGCTTGTATTATTATTACTATTCCAATGTTACTCACAATGAAGTGATGTAGTGTGTTATAAGTACCTAAACTTTTGATAAAATAATTTTGTTTTTCCTAGAGTATAGATAGTGGCTTCTGTTTTTGTTTATGTCTCTGTATACATTTATCTGGTATTAATTTATCTCTAAACATTTTACCAGAGAAGAAATTTTTCTCAAACTCATAAAACTTGCCAATTTTATATTTTTTCATTCTTGAACTATTCCTCCTTGAACACTCTCCCTTTCTTCTCCACTGTCTAATTTGTACTATCTAGAACAAACACTCAGCTTTTATCTGGGGTTCTCTTTTCACTGTCATCCTGGGAATGTCATTTATTCCTGTACGTGACAGTATGTCCTAAACCAATAAGCTCCTGTTTCTCAGATGACTTACACTAATTTTATTAAAACATTTCATCAGTAGTTTCTCAGTAAAAGTATAAGGTAAGTTTTTGAAGAACTTGTCTGTTTGACAATTTCACTTTTTTTGTCCATCTTCATACTTGATTTGGGTAATTATAGGAATTATAGCCTGGAACTATTTCCCTTCAAAATGTTTCCTTTTTTCCCTAGCATCTAGTGTTAATTCTGAGAGATTTTATATGGTTATGTTGCTTGGTTCTTTGCATTTTTAAAAAGTATTTTCTGGACGTACTTACAATCATGTTTTGGCACTCAGTGTTACAAAGATTTACAATGAAATGGAGTGTTGTTTTTATTTATTTTCTTGGGCACTTTTTAAAAAAATATGAATACCTTTAATTTCTAGAAAATTATCTTGAATTATTTCTTTAAGAACTTATTACCCTCTTTTTTCCTGCTTCTTTATTTCCAGGAAATCTTTACTTCAAACATTTGACTAAAATTTGAAATGAGCCTTTGAATATTTGGATGTTTATTTTTCTATTATTTTTCATTTCTTTATAAATTTGTTCTACATTCTAGGAAAGTTCTGCAATTATATCTTGCAATTATCATTGAATTTTTCTCTTATTCATCCATTACTATATATATTTTTAATTTATAAAAGCTTATGCTTTTTCTCTGACTACTCGTTTTTAGAGCCTCTTTTTTTTTTTTTGTATTGTCCTGTAATCTTGCTGAGAATGTCAAACATGGGTGTTTGAAATTTTCTTCTCCTTTTATCTTCTCTTTCTCCTCTGAATTTCTCAATTTCATTGTTTATTTTCACCTGTGCCTTCTATGTTACAGACTGTCCTCAAATGTCAGCTAATCTGTGGCTATTCACTTCCAAGCATGAGACTTTGAGAAGCTGCCTGTTAGCATCCAGTGGATGAGCAGATGTGGCCCAGTTGTGGCTCTCACTGCTGGATCAACTGGCTGCCCGGCTGCTGAGGAGACCTCTGAATTCTTTTGTATCCCTCTACCCTTCTGCCAAATGGTTATTTTATAGGCTGTAAGTGTTTTAGAGCTAAGATCAGGACACAGGCAGAAGGAATGCTTGATTCAGATCTCAAGTTGAAGATGTTAATTTAACCTGCCTGTTTGCAATACAACACTCCTGCCTCTGGTGTGGCTGGTGTTCTGGAGCCCACAGATTTATATTTTCTGAGAATAAGCCATCAGTTTTTGTTGTTGTTTTGCTTTATGCATTAAGGGACAGTCACTTAGTTTCATAGGATGGTATTTATTATTATAACTGCCTCACTTATCAATTCTCACCTCTACCTGAATAATCAGTCTCAGAAGTGTTACCATTTTTGGCACATAGGGCAACAAACACCACGACCCACAGGTCTGAGTGGGGCAGTTCCCAAGTCAGCTTGGGCAGACAGTCACTACCATTATAGGCATGGTTGGGATGCGCTCAAGGCATTCTCATATCAGATAAAATAAACTTGAAATCAGCAGTGGTAAAAAAGAGATAGAGATGGTTATTTTATAATGGTAAAGGGAGAGATTCAGAAAGTAGAAATAAAAGTCTTAAATATATATGCACCTAATGCAGGACTTCCAGATTCATTAAGCAAATTACTAGAACTAAGCAAAGAAATAAAGAGTAGCATCATCATTGCCAATGGCTGCAACACCCAATTGTCAGGACTGGGCAGATCATTGAAGCAAAAAAAAATAAATAAATCAATAAATGAAAACTAGCTTAAATGGGACTCTAGAACAAATGGATCTAACAAACATTTAGTTTCCCAAGCCTGGTTCAGGAAGAAATAAAACTTGTGAACAAACCAGTAACAAGCAGTGAGATTGAAGCAGTAATAAAACATACCCTGCAAAAAAACCCAAAGACTAGATGGATCCATAACGAAATTTTACAAGACTGATTTTTTCTTGCTGATTTTCCTGAGTTCTACATAGATTCTAGTTATCAGCCCTTTATCAGATGTGTAACATGTGAATATTTTCTCCCATTCTGTAGGTTGTCTCTTTGCTCTAGTGACAGTTTCTTTGGATGTGCCTTTTTTAATTTGTTCAAGTCCCATTTATTTATTTTTATTGTTACCGTGATTGCTTTTGGTGTCTTCTTCATAAATTCCTTGCTTACGCAAATGCATAGAAGAGTTTTTACAACATTTTCTTCTAAAATTCTTATCACTTCATGCCTTAAGTTTAAGTCTATTATCCACTCTGGGTTTATTTCTTTGAGCAGTGAAGATCCTGTTTCAGTCTTCTACATGTAGCTATCCAATTTTCCCAGAACCGTTTATTGAACAAGGATTCTTTCCCCAGTGTATGTTTTACCTGCTTTGTCAAAAATCAGATGGCATTTATGTCTAGGTTCTCAGTCCTATTTGGTTGATCTATGTGCCAGCATAATGCTGTTTTAGTTACCATAGCCTTGTAGTATAACTTGAACTCTGGTAAAACTAGGAAAAATTGAAAGTATTCCTCCCTAGAACTGGTACCAGACAAAGTTGCTCTCTATCACCACTTCTAGTCAACATAGTGCTGGAAATCCTAGCCAGAGCAATCACACAAGAGAAGGAAATCAAGGGCATCCATATGAGGGGAGAATAGGTCAAACTATTGCACTTTGCAGATGATATGATCTTATATCTAGAAAACCTCAAAGATTCTTCCAAGAGAGTACTGGAATTGATAAATAACTTTAGCAAATTCTCAAGTTGCAAAATCAATGTGCACAAATAAGTAGCATTCATATATGTGAACAACAGTCAAACTGAGAACCAAATAAAAGACTCAATAACTTTCACAATAGCAACAAAGTAAATAAAATAGGAATATTTAACTAAGGAGGTGAAGGATTTCTACAGGGATAACTACAAAACACTGAGGAAGGAAATAGCAGAGGACATAAACAAATGGAAAACCATACCATGCCCATGGATTGGCAGAATCAACATTGTTAAAATGTCTATACTACCCAAAGTGATCTACAGAGTCAATGCAATCCTCATTAAAATACCAACATCATTTTTCACAGACCTAGATAAAATAATTCTACACTTTGTATGGAACCAGAGAAGACTTCATATATCCAAAACATATAAACAAACATTTGCTCAATTTCCAATATTGAATCAGTTTTGCCTTCCTATGAAAAACACCATTTGCTCATGATTTATAATATTTTATATAATATTTTATATATGTGTTAACCTCACATGATTTTGAATGGAAGGAGGAAATATTAGGATCTTAGTTTTAAAATATATTTTTTCTGGCCACTAGTTTGATAATAAGCATTAGGAGTAAGTGTGGAAACAGATATTCCAGATTGTAATGTATTACAAAATATCAGATGAATGAGGAATATAACTTAGCCCACAGTAATAACAGTAGATCTATAGAACTATGGTTAGATTTTCATAAAAATTCCAAAGTTAGAATAATATGAATTACTATTGAATTTAATATGGGGTATAAAAGAAAAAGTCAAGGGTTTTATCCTAAGTAATAGGATTGATATCAAAAGTGAAGGGAAAATATGTGGGTGGATTAGAGTTATGGAGAAGAATAAAATTTACTTGTGAACAAATTGAGTGTGAGATTTACATTATGTGTACAGTTGAAGTTGTCAACACAATGTTTAATATATAAGTCTGAAGTTCAGGAATATTACTTAGCTAGTGATTAAGAGAAGTAACATTATTTTCTGATTCATGAAACAAAATGAAATTCCTTTATTTACAATGATGACTTTTTATTATTGTTGTCGGGATGCTAATTTCCATTGCCCTTTTTCTAATAGTAAGATTCTAGTCAAATCAAGTTAGTATAATCACATTTTTATGAAAAAAATATTAAAACCCAGTGAGGATATATTGATACCTGATGAAATATCTCTACCACACAAGAGGGAATCCATCTAGTAATTAGGTGCATGTACTAGCATAGAAATCCAAGATCTTTCTCCTGGCAGTGCAATAGAAATGATGATATGTTCTGATTAGCTAATACCCTCCTGGCTTTAATAGTAAATATCAATAAGAAGTCACTTAGGATTAATTTTTCTTTTTAAATTAGAATCACTGACACCTTGAAATTATCTATAATACAGTTATAATTTTCAATGGTTTATATTCTTTACTATGACTGATTTCTGAATATGTTGTTGACTCAATATTATGTATTTTTTAAGAGGGAACCTCTCAGAAATAAAATATACTTAAGAAAACTCTCAGGTGTTACCTTCATTCATATTTCAAATTATACTTATACTGCCATGACAAATAATAATAAATTTATATTAAACTGATAGCCCAATAATTTATTTATTTTTTTTATTTCGGCATATGATGGGGGTACAGATTTTAAGGTTTCAATAAATGCCCTTTCTTCCCTCCCCCAACAAGTCTGAGTCTCCAGCATGACCATCCCCCAGACGGTGCACTTCTCACTCATTATGTATGTATATACCCACCCCCCTATCCCCTTGCCCAATACCCTATTACTGTAGTACCTATGTGTCCACTTAGGTGCTGCTCATTTAATAACAGTTTGCTGGTAAGTATATGTGGTTCTTGTTTTTCCATTCTTGGGATACTTCACTTAGTAGTATGGGTTCCAGCTCTAACCAGGAAAATATAAGATGTGCTATATCACCAATAATTTAATTTTATCTTCTTGTCTCTTCAAAAATATATCCATATTCAAGCCATGCAACATTGGTTAATTTATTATATATACCTAAAGATTTCCAAAGTGAAATAGGATAATTTAAGTAGTTTTATTTAAACAGTAGCACACTACCCAAAATTAAGTTGTTGCTCTTCTTTAAGCAAAACTAAATATAAATATTTTGGTCATCCACCATCAGTCAAGGAATATTGTATTTTTTAAATGACTTGACTATGTCTTTGAAAATATTTATTCTTACTTCATGTTTAGTGATTTATTTTAATTTATTTATTAAATAAATACATTTCTGATTTATTAAATCAACAATATTTTGACCAAACCAATTATGCATTTTAATTAGCAAGCCAGTGCATGATCAACTGAAGTCATTCTTATATATTCTTTTGTATAAGTGGATGTACATTTTTGCTTAATCATAAAACTACCACATGAGAAACTTAAGAAAATATTTGTTTTGTTATTGCGTGCATATTATTTGTATTTGTGTATTTCAGTGTGGCATTATATTTGATGTAATATATTCTACTCGTATTTGTAATTTATAATAATAAGTGGACAGTCCTTGGAAAATAACAACTAATTTGACAATACTGTATCTAAACTGACACAAAAAAGGAAGACTCAAATTTCTAAAGTACTAAAATCAAGTATAAAATAGGAACATCACTACTGACCTTACAAAAATAAAAAATAATTATAAGGTATTTGACAATAAATTAGGCATCAAAGATGAAATTAACAAATACCTTGAAAGACATAAACTACCCAAACCAGCAAGAAATACAAAATATGAATAGTCTTATCACAAATAAATAAATTGAATTAGTAATCCAATACTTCTCACAAAACAAACAAACAAAAAACCAACCTTCAGCCCAGAGAGCATTGCAGGTAAATTGTGATACACAATTTTTAAAGAATAAAGACTCTTCCTTTACAAACACTGCTAAAATTAGAAGAATGAATAGCTTCTGACACATCCTGTGAGATCAATATTAGCCTAATACCAAAACCATACCATGACATTACATAACAATGAAAGATTTATATATATATATGTGTGTGTGTGTGTGTGTGTGTATACAATATAAATATATGTGTGTTTCCCCTAATGAAAGGAACAAAATAATAATGTCTTTACTACTTCTGTTTGACATTGTACTAGACAATCTAGCCAGAACAATTAAGCAAGAAAAAAAAAATGTGCCCAGATTAGAAAGAAAGGAGTAAAACTAACTTTATTGGCAGATGGTAATAAATATAGAGCAGTAACAGCAATAATAAAATAAACAATAAATATACAGCAACAACTATTGGGACTAATAAACAAGCCTGGCAATGTTGCAGGTTACAAAATCAAAAATCAATTTTATTTGTATGTATTAGCAATGAAAACTCCGCAAATGAAGTGAGAAGACAATTCCATTTTTAACAGCATCAGAAAGAGTAAAATACTTGGAGTTATTGTCAATAAAAGTGTATAAGTCTGGCACACTGAAAACTATAAATCATTGTTGAGATAAATTAAATGAAAACTACATGAATGGAAAAAAAAACCAAGTCATGGATTGGAAAAAAATATTGTTAAAATGGCAATAACACTAAAATTTATTTGTAGGTTCAACAAAATCACTATCATAATACAAACCCCCCATTTTTTCCAGAAATTGGAAAACTGGTACTAAATTAATAGGGAACTGCAAAGGACCTAGATTAACCATAACAATTTGGATGAAAAGAGCATAAACGGAAAACTCACTTTTCCTGATTTCAAATCATACTACAAAGTTACAGTAATCAATACATTGTAAAAATAGTAAGGATAGACATATAGATCAATGGTCTAGAATTAAGAGTCCAGAAATAAGCTTTTATATTTATGATTAATTGATACTCAACAGGGTGTCAAGACAATATAATAGGGAAAATACTCTTTTTTAACAAATGGTACTGGTACAGCTGGCTTTCCACCTGCAAATAAAATAATAATAATAACTTAGACTGCTATCTTAGTAATATGTAAGACTTAGCTAAAATGAATCAGAGAATTAAACACAAGGGTTAAAAGTACAAAACTCTTTGAAGAATACATACAAGCAAATCTTCATAACCTTGGGTTAGGTAACAGCTTATTAGAAAAATCAACACAAGTTGAAAAAGACAAAATAAATAAAGTGGACTGTCTAAAGTTATAACTTTTTCTATCAATGAACATCATCAAATAAATAAAAACTCACAAAATGGGGAAAATATTTTTTAAACCATGTGCTTCATAAGGAACTTTCACTCATAATATGTAAAGAATACTTACAATTCAACAATACTAAAACTACCAAGTAACCCAATTAGTAAATAGACAAAGAATCTGAATATACCTATCTTTAAAAATGTATAATGGTCAATAGCACATGCAAAGAGGATCAATATAATTATTTATTAGGAAAATGTAAATCAGAACCACATTGAGTTATTATGTCACATTTAATAGGATGGCTAAAAACAAAAAGACAAGAGTAAATGCTGGTGAGGATGTGAAGAAATTAGAAATCTCATGAATTGCCTGTGAGATTGTAAAATGGTTCAGCCACACTGGAAAACAGTTTGACAGTTCCTAAACATGCTGAACATAGGACCCAGCAATTTAACTCTTAGAATTATCTCAAGATAATTGAAAGCATATGTCCATTCAAAAATCTGTACATAAACGTCAACAGCAGCATTGCTCTCATAGCCCAAAGTGAAGAAAACCCAAAGGCTCTCACTTGATGAATTTGTAAATAATATGTGGTATTTACATATGGTGGAATACAATTTAGCTATAAAAAAGAATACAATAGTGATACATGCTATATCCTGGATAAATCTTGAAAGCCTTATTCCACATGAAAGAAGCCTGTAACAAAATGTCACATATTATATAATTCAATTTATGTAAAATGCACAAATTAGGCAAATACAAGGAAATTAAAAGAGATTCCTAGTTGCCAGGGCCTGGGACTATGAAATGAACTCTCATACGCAGTGACTGCTAATGGGTATGAGATTTCTTTAGGGAATGATAAAATATCCTAGAATTAGTGTGATGGTTATAAAGCTCTGTGAATACACTACAGATCCCTGAATTGCATAATTTAAGTGTATCTACATATATATGTCTGAACATATATATATATATATATATATATATATATATATATGTCTGTGTATGTGTGTGTATATATATATATGAGTTATATCTCAATAAGGTTGGTTTTAAAGAAGAATGTGCAAAGTGGTTTATGATAATTTACATGCCTTTCCATTGTGTGCATTCTAAAGTAAAAGTATGCTTTTTATAAATAGCAAACTCATCCCAAATATAATATTCTCTGTAACCTAACAATGAGTGATTTAAAGAGACAAAAATTATTATCCATTAAAATATAAATGCAGCATTCTGAAGATAAAAATACTTCAATTTCTATATCACTAGACAAAGAAGGTTGAATTTAAGAAAGAAATCATTTCTTGTTTAAAATATCAGCAGGTCAACTCAATTGCTAATCTTCATTACATTTTGGCACCATAGAATACAACCGAAAGAACTGTAAGTTTATGCCAGAATTCTTTTAATTAGCACAGGATATGCCAAAAAATGGGGGAAAGTTTTAAACATAAATATAGATATGTGTAAAAATGCCATGCCTTCAACCACAGTTAACTATGTATGTGTTAATTTTATTGTATGCCCCAAAGTAACCCAATATATGGGTTGGGAATTAAATATTTCATATGGCAGAAGTAAGAATTCCTAAGTAACCTGAAGATTTAGAAATTTTCCACAGGCATGGTTTACTGGAGATAGAACCAGATTTTAAGTTTGAGTGGTTGGTATTAAAAACAAACTCTATCATCTATGCACACATATTGTGCTTGCCTTAAGTGTCTGTGCCTCTTTCTTTCATCTATTTATTTAAAATAACAGAATGCCTAGCACTAAGGATTTCTGTGAAGCATAAATGAAAATAAAATGTTGAAAGAGTCTAATATATAGTGAGCAATCCATAAATTTTTGTAACATTAAGTTATTTCAGGTGGTATATAATAAAATGCCATGTTAAAACCATACTGAACATAATAAACACATTTTAATGACTTGGAACATATTTTTATATTTTGAGAAATCTAGGGATCATTCTCATGAACCGCTTATTATTGCATTCTACATACCTGAAAGAAAGATTTTTATATAATGAAGGAAAACTTACAGAGTATTTCTGTATTATGTCTCACTGAACTGGCATAAGCCCAAATTTATAAAA
>VSMD01087864.1:0-18749 GCA_008750895.1 Mirza zaza
GTTACTAAATGTGGTGGTTTACCCAACAACATTTTGGATGTCTGGGAGTTTTTAGGTAAACCCAAGCATTGCCAGTATACATGGGATACACAAATGAACTCTAATCTTGGAATAACTGCTACTTGTAAGCTTCGTTTTGATCGGATATTTTTCAGAGCAGCAGCAGAAGAGGGACACATTATTCCCCGAAGTTTGGACCTTCTTGGGTTAGAAAAACTGGACTGTGGTAGATTTCCTAGTGATCACTGGGGTCTCCTATGCAACTTAGATGTAATATTGTGAAATGCTTTCAAACATGAGTATTAAAGGTAGTTTTATTTTGGGTTTTTGCAAATACTTTCTGGAAAGGTAGGTTTAATATGGAGGAATTAATATACTGGATCATAGTAACAGAAAAGAAAACAACTATGATTTTATTTTGTGATTGTGTCCTCAGAATTTAAGATTAAAGATTAATGTTTATTTAAACTAAAGCTTACCTGTGTTCAGAATGTGAAGTCTTTTAATGAAAAAGGCACAGTCTGTCAGTGCTCTTAACGGTGTTTATACCTGCTGGCTGGATTATAAGCAGGGGCCACATTGTCTTTGGGCTAAGTAAGTCTTCAGAAGAAAAAAGATTACTGAGTCTTTGGGACTGGGTCTTTTAATTATATTTCATAAATTCAGATAATCTTAAATAAAAAAGGCATGATCATCTGTAGCTACATAGATGACAACTATCCCATGTCAGACTTTATTTTTGTCAGCTAATAGTATATAATTGGTAAGGTATAAATTATTTGATTCATTTTTGTAGTTATGTCACCAACAGAGGCAAAGTTAGGCCTGATAATGATTAAAATCAGTTTTATAGCACCACGGGATTTTTTTGCTAAGAGAAAAATGTGTAAAGAGAAATAGCCTAGTTTTGTTACTTGTGAAATGGAAATATAGGAAGTGAATAAAGAATACTTTTAAATGTGCTTTAAAGAAAAAGAATTTTTCCCTCAAGAGAACTGTACTTTAAATAAAGAAATTTACTTGTTCATAGTTTTAGTGTGTTTTTGTATCCATGATGGGATTAAAGTTTTTACCTGTTTCTGGCTCCTACTTCTTCATGTGTGAGGAAACAGCTTTCCATGTTCCTTCGTACTGCTCCAAGAATTACCAAGAATACTTTGCTTCCTTAGTATAAAAAAAAGAAAGCTAGTGGGAATAACTAGAAGTAAAAGTAACAGAACCTTATTTTCTTCAGGAGTGCCAAAATTAAAGCATCTAATAAAAGACAATTTGAATTTATATGTAATATTCCCTTTTTAGTGACAATGCAAAGTTTTATGTATTAATCATAACTTTAATCATTAAAAGGTGAGAATTGGTGTTAATATTTTAGCATACATTATGGAGGTAATACAGTAGTTCATTTCTGTGGGAGAAAGATTATTCTAGCACAAATTGTTTATTTGGAAAAATTGTTAGAAGAACCTCACATAAAAGAGTGTGAAAGTCTATAATGTAAAAAATATTCAGTGTGGTGAATTAGATTAAAGGATTATCAAATTGTTTTCAAACCATGAAAGTATCATTTCCTTTATATAATTTATAACCGCCACATGAAATGCCTTCCTGTATATTGTTTATAATGACAAAATCTAAAAAACAAGTCATAAGTGAAGTGCATAAGAACAACCAAACCCCTTTTAGTCTGTTTTCATGAGCAATAGTTCTCAAACAATGAAAGAATTAACCTACGAATCTGAGTATTTTTACTTTGAATCTTTTGAAGTTTTTCCATTGTAGTACCTTCACTTACCTCCCTTGAGGAAATTGCAACTTAGAATCTCATATTACATTGAGGCAACACTTTGAAAATGCTAAGCACCATTTTAGCCACTGATGTGGAATGTACTTTAACCTTGCTAAACATTTCGTTTTTCCCACCTTCAAAATAAGATAGTTCTTTTGTTTTTTATTGTGTGAATGTCCCAACCAACAGCGTAAGCAAAAGCAAAGTCAAAAATTGTACTAAAGGCCAGGCGCGGTGGCTCACGCCTATAATCCTAGCACTCTGGGAGGCCGAGGCAGGTGGATTGGTCGAGGTCAGAAGTTCCAAACGAGCCTGAGGAAGAGCGGGACCTGCGACACCTGTCTCTACTATAAATAGAAATTAATTGGCAAACTAATATATAGAGAAAATAAAATTAGCCGGGCATGGTGGTGCATGCCTGTAGTCCCAGCAGGAGGCTGAGGCAGCAGGATTGCTTGAGCCCAGGAGTTTGAGGTTGCTGTGAACTAGGCTGACGCCATGGCACGCACTCTAGCCTGGGCAACAAAGCGAGACTCTGTCTCAAAAAAAAAAAAAAATATATTGTGCTAAGGATATATAATTTTGTCCTTAATACCTTTTGTAGTGTCTGGTATGTAGCAGGAGCTCAGTGAATGTCCACTGAATGCTGAAGAGAAGTGAAAGATAGTGGCCTCACATCTGTCCTAAGGAGGCAAACTGACATTTTCATATAGTACCAACATACATACATACATTATAAATGAAAATAGATATTCATTTTCATGCCTCTAATTTAAAAGGATGTTAAAAGTGTAACATTCTGGGCTAAGTATATCCATCTATATAGATGTATATAGATATGCTAGAAATAGGTTTATTTAAAGGCTAGTTAGCTAAAGACCACTGGGGACAAAATCGGATTTATTGACTTGATGCATTGAGAGCAGGCACTCCACAGGTACTGGAGTATGAGAAGAGAAAGGAAGTGTCTTGTAAGGTTTTGGTTTTTGTTAAAGGATTCTGAGGAGTCTTGGAGTCAGGGTTTGGCTCCAGTGGATGCTGTTTCAAGGCAGGTTGGGAGAAGCTGTGATTAACTAGGGATGGGTGTTATCATGAGGTAAGGGGAGTTTAGCAATCGGATATCCCCAGTTATGGAACGAAATAACAAAGTGAAGGGGGCATCAGTGGTAAGAAAGCAGTGGTCATCCAAAGAGGGAGTTAAGTCATTTCACAGCTGCTGCATGACTTTAGAAGAAATATTTCCTGTTTTCTTTTTAGTCCAAGCTGATTTTCAGTTTCAGTCCTGGACACGTTTCTGCTCTTTCGATGTGCATTATCTCATTTAATTCCCACATTCATCCTATGTGAGTGCTAATATCTCCATTTTATAATTGAAATTGAGGATTATCAGGATTATGTAATTTATCTAAGGCTCCTCCATAGCTAGAGAGTCTCCTAGTATTGACTTATTCATCAGGTCTGCGTGACTCAGTCCTAAGCACTGCACTCTATTTCATAAGGGGTTGGGGAACCTGTGGCCTTGGGGCCACATGTGGCCTTTTGGATCCTTGAGTGCAGCCTTTTCACTGAATCCAAAGTAATGAAGGGATTTGTTCTGTGAAGTTTGGATTTGGTGTGGAGGCCGCACTTGGGGATCTGGAGGGCCACATGTGGCCTTGAGTCTTCCACGCGAGTTTTCTGTGGTTGAGATGATCACCTTCCCCAAGACACCTGGCACGCTGTCATCCTGCGAAGCCTGGAGTTGATCTGCACACCTCCCAGCAGAGGTTTCCGCCCTCAATCAGAAGGCAGCACGTGCTCGAAATGAAAAGATAGTTACAGAGTAGGGCCCAACGAGACTCCCGCTGGAGGAATGGTACTTGTGTAGCTGTGGGCACTTTGCTTCCAGGGACTCTTCACCAAGAGTCGTTGACTCCGAGAGTGCGCTCAGGGCTCCCTGGAGCCACCCTGGCCCGGGCATTTAATTGGAAGGAGCGTTCATTCCCCATGCCGGCTAGGGCCACGGTGGCAGGGAAGCGGTAGGCAAAGGAAAGGAGGCGGGAGACGACGGCCGCTCTGCTTCCCGAAGCCCTCCTGCCTGGTCCTCTGCAGGGCGGGAGTCCGTCGCCCGCGTGCTGGTCTACAGAGCGCAAGCGGGCAGCTGCGCAGGGGCGGCAGCCGGCTCCCGCCCCTCCCGGGGGGCGCGTGTGCGCGTGCGCGCGCGTCGCCGTGGTAACCGCGGCGGCGGAAAGGCGCTGAATCACCGGCGCGCGCTTTCCTAGCGCCTGCAAAAGCTGCCGCGGGCGGCGGGCGGCGGGCGGGGATCCCCGGGGGTGCAGCCTTGCCGAACTGGTGCTTTCCCCCGCGGGCCTGCCTGGCCTGTCGCTGTCACTGCTGGAGGTAAGGGCGCCGTGGGATCCTTAACCTGCCTCGGGTTTGGTCCAGACTCGCTCCTCTGGGGCTGTGTGCAGGGGAAGAGGCTGCGAAGGGTTTGCTCTGGCGGGCGGTACCTCTGACAGCAGTTGCGCGCGAGGGTGCGCGTGTGTGTGTGTGCGTGTGTGTGTGCGTGTGTGTGTGTGTGTGTAAGGCTGGCGACGACGACGAAGGGGAGCAAGTGGGACGGCGAGTGATGCCCGGGGCCAGAAGCCCCGACTGGGGCGAGCTTCAGTGTCACCAGCTGTGACCCCAGGTGTCTACTTCCCAGCCCGACCGGCCGAGAGATAGGACGGGAGGGCAGCAGGTAGGCAGGTTATGCCAAAGGAAAATAGAATCGAGACACCCTGAGTTCAGGAGGTGGGTTTCTTAAGATTCTTCTAAACACCTAGGAAAGGGCATTTCCCTATTCCTGCACTGATGGTTTCTCAGTAGGTTGGAGTCGGAAAAATTTGGGTGTGTTTTCCCAACGTCACGAATTGCATTTCATAGACCTGAAAAATCGTTTGCTATAAACTTCATTTAGTACTATTCATGTGATCTTTGCTATCATTTGCCACATGCATTTTGTCTCTGTTCCTTACGGTAATCTGGAGCTTAAAACCTTTAAAAGGCTTTCTCTTCTTCCCTTTGTATTCCCTCCAAGGAATGTCACAAATTAATCAGGAGCATAATAAACCTGAAATCATGGGAGTCATCATTCTTAAGATCATTCGTTCTCATAATTATATAAAGAGAGGAAAAATATGACATACATTCTCATGTACATTTTTATTGTTGGTTTGTTCATCTAAACATTTTTTGTTTGTGGGTTAAATATTTTTTTCCCAGTGCTTGAAAAGTTGAATGATGTTTTTGATAATAATAGAAAAAATAAATCATAGACAACTCCCCCAAAAAACACAAGAATTTCTGAAGTGAATTTAGTGTTTATTTCTTTATTCCTGAAATACATGTTCACTGTCCTAATGCTTCAGTTTGTTTATATTATAAGAAGACCACAATCATAGAGACTGCTGAAGTTATGCTAACTGTAGAATTGTTTTTCATGCTTATTATTTTATGATTTTAATACAGATGAGGAAAACCGGAGACATCAATTCAGTTATAGACTTAAGAGTCATAGAGAAAGCTGAATTACTCTGATTTGAGAAAGAGAAATGGAAACATATTATATGAGGACTTTTAGAACCACAGGTGATAGACTTATCACACCTTTGTCATGTAAAATACCAAGGCAGGAACTTAATTTCCTTTCAGATTAATAAAAACAATTCAGCCAAAATCTTTATGAATTAAAAATAGTAACTTCCTGGGAGTGATAAAGAAAGAAAGAAAAATAGTCAAAAGAGAGCTTTCATAATTTACTAACATAAAAGAATAGATTTCCTGTTAAATTTTTGTGACTTATTTTTTTTCCCAAACAGACAACAAGCATTCTTTCAATAAATACGGCAAATCCTCACTTATTGTTGTCCGTAGATTGTTAGAAACTGTGACTTTAAGTAAAATGACGCATAACGAAACCAATTTTATGCACTCACACACCCACACTCACTCACACTGGGACCATGTAAACAACGGCAGTGAACCTAAAGGGCCCAGCTTTGGAATGTGGGAGGAAACCAGAGTACCTGGAGAAAAGCCTATGCAGAACGTGCAAACTCCACACAGACAGTGGCCCTTGCTGGGAATCAACTTTTTTCTCACCAACTGTAATGAAATGACATTATTTGAGGACCTACTGCATGTAGAATGAGGCATGCCCGTTTCTGGGGCAGTGCTGTAAGTTGCCAGGTCAGATGGCCTGGGTTCGGTGGTGACTGTGCCACTTAGTAGCTGCACCATATTTAGCAAATTCCCAAATCTTCTTAGCCTCAGTTTCCTCATCTGTGAAATGAGGAGGTTCTATAATAATAGGACCTACTCAATAGAATTCCTGTAAGAATTAAAATAATATAAGAGCTCTTTGCTCATTGCCTGCCATGCAGTAACATCTCAATAAAAGTTAGTTATTATTTTTGAGATAAGTTTTCAGGAAATATTTTCCATTCCTTCAAAATAATTTGGCACTCAAAATATAGAATTATTTTGCTGGGACCATAGCTTGTTCTGATTTGTGATGTCAAATCATTATAAAATGCATAAATTATTCCTGGCTAGGTGTGGTGGCTCACACCTGTAATCCTACCACTTTGGGAGACCAAGGTGGGAGGATTGCTTAAGGCTGGGAGTTCAAGACCAGCCTGAACAAGAGCATGTCTCTACAAAAAACAGGAAAAATTATTTTCCACCAGCGGGGCATGGTGGCATGCACCTGTAGTCCCAGGTACTCGGGAGGCTGTGGCAGGAGGATTGCCTAAGCCCAGGGGTTTGAGATTGTATTGAGCTACAGTGATGCCACTGCACTCCAGCCCAGGCAACAGAGAGAGAGAGCCTGTCTCAAAATTAAAAAAAAAAACAACCCATATTCTTTTTCTTGCAGCATTTTTATAACAATAATAACAAATATAATAATCATAAGTATAAAGTCATGTCAATTTAATATTTAGGTAATTTATTTAATACCCTGAGGAAGGTGCTTTACTTTATTAGGCCTGGAATAATTGATAGGTTATTGTTCTGTTTTTATTTATTTATTTTTAATTTTTTTTAGAGGCAGGGTCTCGCTCTGATGTCCAGGCTGGGGTGCAGTGATGCAATCATAACTTACTGCATCCTTGAACCCCTGGCCTCAAGTAATCCTCCCATGTTGGCCTCTTAAAGCACTGCGATTACAGGTGTGAAACACTGGGCCTGGCCCTATTTGTTTTTTAAAATCTGTATTTTTAGACATTATTCATGTGAATTCAATAATGAGAAAATATTTTCTCATTTATTTTTATTAAGCAGTAAAAATGGTTGAACCAAAATAATATATGTTTTCTCATCATTTTGCAGTCTATTAACAGATGTTTGAGTTTCAAAGTACGGCTTCTTAAAGAAATGACACACAAACAGGTAAAGGTATGGTGTTAGAGTTTTAGTTCTGTTCTCTTCTAAATAATACTGTAGAATTATGTTGTCTGCCAACTCCCTAGCCATTCTTTTCCTTAAGTTCAGAAAAGCAAGAGATTCTAGTAAACATATATTTAATTTAAACAATGTTGGTTGAATAAGAGGATAACTCAGGCCTCAAATTTTCAAAGTTAGGGTCATTCTGTGCTATAAAACATCAGGCTGGGAGTATAGAGGGTAAGTATAGAGGGTGAATTAACTACATTATTGCCACTCACAAGCATTATAGTTCATGCTATATTTTGCATGTGGTGGTGAGAAAGTATAGGCTACCCCTTCCTGGGATAACAATCCTATTTTTCTAGGATTGTAATTCTATCAGCATACCTTACCGTCTTTTGCTGTTGTCATTAAGACGAAGTATAGGATGTGTACCTGCCACTGTCTTGTGGTCAATACAATATAGTTGCTGTCAAAATTTTTTCAAAAGAACCCCTTAAGATATCTTATTTTCAATAAAACCATATCTTTACTCTCTCAGTATATTTGTACTTATCAAGAGACTAAATGTTTTGTTAATTCAATATTTTCAACTTTCTTATCCTAAATTTACTACTAAATATCCAAATTCTAGGTGCCAAATGCTCAACATTTTATTGTAATATGGGAAAGGCCTTCTTCCATATGCATAATGTGTTTCTCTGAGTGTGCTACATGCTGACTAGTCTTCATCTCCTTCCATCAGACTTTCCTGTCCATGCTGTTCTGCGGCCACTCTTCCTAAATCTGGAGAAACTTCTTCTGACCTCATTTTGCTAGATTTCTTCCACCCATTTGACTATTTTCACTTTCTTCAAAGAAGTTCATCTTTTAGTTCATTATTGCTATCCTTTAATCTCCTTCCGGGGTTACCTTTATTAAGCAGATTAATAAACATGTCACTCCCCTGCATGTACATCTTCAATGTCATGTCCATCAGTGGATGTATGGATAAACAAAATGTGGCAAATATACACAATGGAATATTATTCAGCCTTCAAATGGAAGGAAATTTTGACACATGCTATAACATGAATGAAACTTAAAGATATTTATAAGCCAGACAGGAAAGAATAATATTTTGTGATTCTATTTACATGGCATATTTAGAATAGTCAAATTCATAGAGACAGAAAGTAAAAAATTGGTTTTTTAGGAACTGGGGGCAGAGGGGAATGAGGTGTCATTGTTCTCTTCTTCTTTTTTTTTTTTTTAGGAGACAGAGTCTCGCTTTGTTGTCCAGGCTAGAGTGAGTGCCATGGCGTCAGCCTAGCTCTTAGCAACCTCAAACTGCTAGGCTCAAGCAATCCTGCTGCCTCAGCCTCCCAAGTAGCTGGGACTACAGGCATGTGCCACCATGTCCGGCTAATTTTTTCTATATATATTAGTTGGCCAATATAATTTCTTTGTATTTTTTTTATAGTAGAGATGGGGTCTCACTCTTGCTCAGGCTGGTTTAGAACTCCTGAGCTCGAGCAATCCGCCCGCCTCGGCCTCCCAGAGAGCTAGGATTACAGGTGTGAGCCACCACGCCTGGCCAAGGTGTTATTGTTTAATGGGTACAGAGTTTCAGTTTGAGATGATGAAAAAGTCCTGGGGATAGTGATGATGGTTGCCACTGAATTGTACATTTAAAAATGGTTAAAACAGCAAATCTTATGTATAATTTACTACAGTAAAAATTTTTAAAAAGTATCTTTAACATCTCCCCAAGACCTACTATATGAAGTACGGCTCTCTTAATGTGACCCATAGAGTTCTTTAATATTTCTTCTAAGTCTACCTTTTCATCCTCTTATCTTATCATAACCCACAAATATCTATATTCCATCCATATGGAACCATATTCAAAATACGTCATCCCTTGCAAGATTGCCTGCCATTTTTGTGCAGTCAATTCCTACAACCTAGAATGCACATTTCTGAAGGTTCCCTAATCCTTTTATCCCTCTTTCCTTGATGGTATTCTTGCTTGCTTGGCATGCCTCCATTATATCACTTATCCCATTACTGTATAGTGTAAGCTTCAATAGAGCAGGGACTATGTTTTATTTATTTATTTATTTGTTTATTTATTTTTTTGAGACAAAATCTCACTTTGTTGCTCAGGCTAGAGTGAGTGCCATGGCGTCAGCCTAGCTCATAGCAACCTCAAACTCCTGGGCTCAAGTAATCCTACTGCCTCAGCCTCCCAAGAAGCTGGGACTACAGGCATGCGGCACCATGCCCGGCTGATTTTTGTATATATATTTGTAGTTGGTCAATTAGTTTCTTTCTTTTTTTAGTAGAGACGGGGTCTCGCTCAGGCTGGTTTCAAACTCCTGACCTTGAGCGATCCACCCGCCTCGGCCTCTCAGAGTGCTAGGATTATAGGTGTGAGCCACCGTGCCCGGCTGTTTTATTTTTGACATGTAGATTTTGCCTTAAAAAATCTAAAGCTAATAACATTACGCATTGTATGCAAGTATCAAAATATCACATGTACCCGCAAATATATGCAATCATTATATATTAATTAAAAAGGGGAATAGCCTTTCCCTCCCCCAAAAATCTAAAGTTAATAAACTTTTCCATTTTCTTCAAAACTATATGTGACCTTAGAATACTTTTAATTTCAATTTCCTCCTCTGTCAGCTTTCACTTTATTATTATTTAGCATTTTAATTTGAATAATTTTTTTTATAGTTTGCCAATGTGTTAGCCAATTTCTAGCTTACTAATGCTTCTTCCATCCTTCTCTGTTCAGCTTTCCTTCAGTAATGCTTTTAGTGAGAATCTATGAATAGTAAACTCAGTGTTTATCTTAAAAACCCTTATTTTACTGTTACTATTTTTGTTTTGTTTTTTGTGTTTTTGAGACAAGGTCTCACTCTGTCACCCAGGTTGGAGCGTGATCATAGCTCACTGTAGTCTCAAATTCCTGGGCTCAAGTGATCACCTCAGCCTCCCAAGTAGCTAGGACTATAGGCACACACAACCATGCCTAGCTAATTTTTTTATTTTTTGTAAAGACGGGGTCTTGCTATGCTGCCCAGGCTAGTCTCAAACTGCTGGTCTCAAGCAATCTTCCCACCTCAGCCTCCGACAATGCTGGGATTACAGGCATGAGCCACCATGCCCCGCCTTATTGTTACCCTTGCGTGATAGTTTAGTGAAGTATAAAGTTCTAGGTTGGCAGTTTTTGTCCTTCAGTACTTTGGAGATTTTATTTCATTTGATTTCAATTTAGATTCTACACTTGCACACCAAGCAGACCTAGGGTTTTGATTTCCCTTGGGTGATTTTTTTTTTTTTTTGCCCCAAAGATTTGCAAGTATCCCTCCTTTCCCAGCTGACAGGCAGGATTCTTCTCTGGGACAGTTCCTCAGGGCTCATACCTTTATCAATAAAGCTCGTCCCAACTCTGCCCTTGTGGCATAAGGCCATATATCCTGTTACGAAGTGGCCACTGAAGGCCTAGCCCTTTCTCCTAAGGCCTATATTCAGGTCCCAAACTCCTGTGGGCAACCCACAATGTCAGCTCCTGATTTCTGCTTTGGCCTTGTTTTTTCTTGTGTTTCTGACACGTAGAGATTCTTTCTTTTGAGTGTAGCTATGTATTAATAAAAATGTTTTTTGCTTACATATACATATATCCCACTTAGCCTGGAAATGGAAGCTTCTCCTGGAAAATAGTATTCTACTGGGTTGTTAAAGTAGAGTCCCATAAAGAGGCATGTCTTGGCAATCCTTCTTCCATTTGCTTTCAGTCTTACATTGACATGCCTCTGGTGTCTTTTAGCCCCTATTCATGTGATTCATTAGTCTTTCTAGGCCACAGTAGTATTTGTGAGTCTCTTCATAGTATTTCATAATGTCAATAGATGTCCACCCACTTGATTATTGCATTAGTTTGCTATCACTGTGGAACAAATTGCTATAAACTTAGTAGCTTAAAACAATACCTATTTAATAGTATTTATTAGGGTCTCATTAGGCCCAAATCAAGTAAGTTGTCATTTGAGGCTCTGCATCTAAGCTTATTCTGGTTGTTGGCAGAAAGAATCTGCATCTAAGCTTATTCTGGTTGTTGGCAGAATCCAGTTCCTTGAGGTTGTAGGACTAATGTCTGTATTTCTTCCTGGCTGGCAGCTGGGGGTTGCTCTCAGCAGCTGTAGGCTGCTCTCAGGTCCTTTCCACATGGCCCCCTCCATCTTCAAAGCCAGCAGTGGAGGATTTCTCTCATATTGAATATTTTCTCTCTGACTTCCCTTTCTCTTACCAGTTGGAGAAAATGCTCTGCTTTTATTTTATTTTATTTTATTTTGAGTCAGAGTCTCACTCTCTTGCCTGGGCTAGAGTGCCGTGGCATCAGCCTAGCTCACAGCAACCTCAAACTCCTGGACTCAAGTGATCCTACTGTCTCAGCCTCCCAAGTAGCTGGGACTACAGGCATGCGCCACCATGCCCAGCTGATTTTTTCTATATATTTTTAGCTGTCCAGTTAATTTCTTTCTATTTTTATTAGAGACGGGGTCTCACTCTTGCTTAGGTTGGTTTCAAACTCCTGACCCTGAGCAATCTGCCTACCTCGGCCTCCCAGAGTGCTAGGATTCCAGGTGTGAGCCACCGCGCCCGGCCGAAAATGCTCTGCTTTTAAAGGGTTCATATTATAGGTTAGGACTATTTGGACAATCTCCTAGTTATGTCTGCAAAATCTCTTTTGCCATGTACTATAATATAATCATGGGAGTAACCACAGGGATGAACATTATGGGGCTATCTTAGAATTCTGCTTATCACACCTGCTGATATTTATTGTTTCTTTCCTTGAGCAATTTCCCATGAGTGCACCTGGAGCTGCAGTAAAACTTACATTTTAATATTCATTGCAATGCTCTTTCTTTGGTTTTGATAGGTTTGGCAATGTTACAGTACTTGTACATCTTTTGTCATCCTTTATGAGTCAAACCGTTTTCTGGTACAATATACCACAGAAAAAGTGACAAGACACATTGTGGCACTCACATGACTCAATGTGTAGTGTGTGTTACAAGGTATGTGTGTATTTCATCCTGCATGGCCATGTGTTTTGTTGGAAAGGGGGACCACGTGTTAGTCTGCCAGGCTGGTAGAAGTCCCCATCAGACATGTTTTATTCATCTTTGTATTCCTAACATATAGCTCCGAACATATGGTTCATTCATAATAGGTGTTAAATAAATGCTTTTTAGAGAACACTGTGGAACTTGACTATTTTTGTGTTCCTCTACTTTGTCTTTGATAATACATAATTTCTTAAATGATCCAAATTAATTTTGTTGCTGTATTTGAAACTAACAATTTATTTCCCTTCTTCGCCTTTTTTTTTAACTATTCGTATTAATTATTTTGCTTGTCTTTTGAACATTCAAGTAAATTTTCTTCCTATTTGGTAATAGACGGTTGTCATGACAGCATTTATTAAGCAGTAATTCTCATCCTATTGTTTTTGTTACTTCTGGTTTGTTACAGAGCAAGCCTTAATAAAAGTCATTTTGATTTTTAGAAGATTTTAGAAGATTTTTTAGAAGATTTTTTTTGTTTTATAATGAGTATTAGACTCTATCATCGCCTTTTCTTCTCATTTCCCAAATATCCTTCCATATTTTTGCCCGTTTATATTTTAAAATTAATTTTATTAAGTATTTTAAAGCATTTTGTTGAGTTTTAATTCACTCTTTTTCTGTTAACTCAACATATTATGTTTTTTATTTTTTTACTGTTATTTGCATTTATTTTATGTTGCATCTATTCCCGTGCCTTAAGTTTTTGTTTCTTCAGTTTCTTCTGGGATATCTTTTTCTTCTGTGCAACCTCCTCTTCTGGTTTTGGAATAATCTTCCTTTACAGTGAGGATCATTTCGATGTGGCAGGGGGAGCTCATGTTTGGATTAATCCAACCATGAGTTCTGTAAGTTCGGCGACGCATTTTGGGTGCTATGTTCACCTGGATATGCTCAATGACCAGAAAATCTACATCCAAACCTTTAAGTTCAGCATCACTCCCTGCATTTTTAAGCATGTGCAGCAAAAATTCAGCACTCGTTTTGGGCCACTGACCCTGTGCCCAGCCCCACTGTTTGACCTGGGCACACCTAGCAACTCCAGCATTGTAACGTCAGAAGGGTATGCATTGTTTCTTTCTCTTTTTTTTGAGACAAAGTCTCGCTTTGTTGCCCAGGCTAGAGTGAGTGCCATGGCGTCAGCCTAGCTCACAGCAACCTCAAACTCCTGGGCTCAAGCAATCCTTCTGTCTCAGCTGCCTGAGTAGCTGGGACTACAGGCATGCACCACCATGCCCGGCTAATTTTTTTCTATATATATATTAGTTGGCAAATTAATTTCTTTCTATTTATAGTAGAGATGGGGTCTCGCTCTTGCTCAGGCTGGTTTTGAACTCCTGACCTCGAGCAATCTGCCTGCCTCGGCCTCCTAGAGTGCTAGGATTACAAGCATGAGCCACTGCGCCCGACCCTTGATGGTTTTTTGTATATGCATACCCTTGATGGCCTAGGCAGTTTCACGAGTGTTCTTGAAGTGAATATGAAGATTTGAACCTCTTGACTTGCATGATTTTGTGGGGTTTTCTGGGTCAAGTGAATAGCGAACCATTTTCACAAATCACCTCAGGCTGCTTGAGGGGAAGAAGAGCAGTCAACATATTATCATTAATATTTATTGTCCCTCCATGCCGGACAGGGTGGCTCACGCCTGTAATCCTAGCACTCTGGGAGGCCGAGGCAGGAGGATCACTTGAGCTCAGGAGTTCGAGACCAGCCTGAGCAAGAGCAAGACCCTGTCTCTACTAAAATAGAAAAAATTAGCCAGATGCGGTGGCGCATGCCTGTAGTCCCAGCTACTCAGGAGGCTGAGGCAGGAGGATCGCTTGAGCCCAGGAATTTGAAGTTGCTGTGAACTAGGCTGATGCCACGGCACTCTAGCCCAGACAACAGAGTGAGACTCTGTCTCAAAAAAAAAAAAAAATTGTTTTTGTCCCTCCAGGTTAAACAAGGTTTCACTCTCCAGTTATTCATATCTTCCATTATCTCTCCCAGTACAGTTTTATGATCATATTTAAAAAGAAATTCTCTGTCATACCATAAGTTATCTTGCATATTGGGAATACTTTTGGTCATGCCTAGGAATGGGATCTCTCTGATTAGCATAGTTTCTACCTGTCTATTTGTCTGTGTATACAGAGATGCTCTTGCTTCTGAGAACTTTGCTAATTTTCCACTAGCCTGGTTATATTAACCACAATGCTGATATTTCTTTTATCAGCTTGGTGGTTTTCAGGATAAGGAAATACCTTGTATTACCACTCTTTCCACCATCTCTCCAATTATCTGATTCTTAGAAAGTTGAATAAGGAGGATTTGGAACTTTTTCTCTGCTTGTGTTTTCTCCCAATAGGTCTCTGGCCCTGCCTGTGGAGCCTCACAGAATCTGCTAACTCCCCCTTCCACACAAAAGCCCTTCCTGTGTATAAAACCAGTGCTGGATTATGTTTCCCTTAATTCTGCTTGATCTTCTAATAGGCAATCATTTTATACTGTAATTGTAAAGCATTATCACTGTTGCCAGTAAATTCCTCAGTAATCCTCTGTGTTCATTGGCTCAAGTTTACTAGAACTTACTTTGCTTTATCAACTTTTTTTTTTTTTTTTGAGACAGAGTCTCACTTTAATGCCCAGGCTAGAGTGAGTGCCGTGGCGTCAGCCAAGCTCACAGCAACCTCAAACTCCTGGGCTCAAGCAATCCTGCTGCCTCAGCCTCCCAAGTAGCTGGGACTACAGGCATGCGCCACCATGCCCGGCTAATTTTTTCTATATATATTAGTTGGTCAATTAATTTCTTTCTATTTATAGTAGAGATGGGGTCTCTCTCTTGCTCAGGCTGGTCTTGAACTCCTGAGCTCAAATGATCCGCCCACCTCGGCCTGCCAGAGAGCTAGGATTACAGGCGCGCTGCTTTATCAACTTTCAGTGGAGAAAGTTAGAGCATAGAATAACAGTACTGAAAAATTGCCAAGTTCTTACCGCCTTGGCTTGGCATCCAGCTATATGTGTTGTCTAGGTTCTTTCACCTTCTCTCCTTCATTTGTTGATGATGATTCTGCAGCTTGAGAGCCTTTGTGGGTGCAGGACAAGCTGGTCTAAGTCTCCTCTACAGGTACCTTCCGAACTGCCTTCTTTCCAATATGACTCCCGAGGCTCAGGCAGGTAAGGAGTGAAGGAGCGTGACTCATAAATAATTTATCAACCACTTTCACAAGGGAAAGTGCTGAAGGTGAGAAAGACTAAGAAAAACCAACCCTGACTCATTTCATCTTTTGTATTCTGTACCCATTGAAACGTAGAAGATTATTTTGGAGAAACTGGAAACTTGGGATTGGTGAGCCACAGAGCTTCAACCGATTCAAGCAGAATATTCTGCATTCATGTTGAATACAACAGTGTCTGTCATACCTGTCTCAGACTGTTACTGGGATGCTCAAATAATATGATGTAGATGAAATTGCCTTGTGAATACAAAGCACTATTATATCGATACTGGTGATAACAAATATCACAAGCCATTTATTTCCTTGTTATTAATAGGATGGATTATTAATTGACAGTGTTCTATTTTTTTCCATTTTGCTCTTTCCTTCAGAAGGAAAAAGTGAACAGTTATTTACCTAATGCCAGAAAGTTCAATCCTAAAGGAAAACTTTTTGACTAGCTGATCATAGGTCTGCTTATAAATAGAATTGAAAGACTGAACAGTCTAGGAACAGTTTGCCTGATTTCGAAGCTGCCTTCAGAATTTGGCACGAAGCAGATTCACCTTAATTAACACACAAAACATGCAGCCTCTGGATCCGGATAGGGCAGAGCCTGGCTGGGCTGCACTTGTTGGCTCCGATGTCTGTACTCTTGCTGGCCTTCCCTTGGGCATGTTTTCTCAGGGCGATAATTCAGTTATTATAGCCCAGGGCAAAGCACCTACTTGATAGCAGTAGTGACCCCATTACATAAGAATTGAATTTAGAAAGAAATAAAAGTGCTGAGCCAATGGAAAGCTAAGCTGTTCCCATAATTAGGGGAGATGATTGAAAACCCCATGACATGCACTCAAGCTTTCACCTTCTACAGTGTTCCCTCTGAATGCAGGAACAGTGTCTCTAGGAGCAGAAGACTGGTGTTATTTTGTAATAGAAAGGCTGTGAGACAGTGCCTTAATCTGAGACAGTTTTCAAAGATGGTAAAATATTTACTATGGCAACTGGTGCTTATTTGTTACTGTTTCTTCCTCCCAACGTACACCCCATGAATGCATGTTGTCTATTTGCTTTTGAATTGTTCTCCTATCCGCTTTATCAGGTGGACCTCCCTCCCCACAATTGAGTGAGAAATCACCACCTTCCTTTCTATTAATAGCACTGTTTCTCTGACACCTGGATTCTGAGCCGTTCAGGCGGTACACTCACAGCTGCGTTCACCGCTGAAGTGGAAGGCTGCCTTGGCAAAGATAGTTTTTGTCAAAGTAGTGGCTAATAAAGCGAGGCAAGAGGACTAATGAAAAGAAGAGAAGATCCCTGGTTGTCCCAGGGGCTAAGCTGAAATAGGAATACTGCTCTGTCTTATTTGAGTTTACAGAAAAGCAGGGGTTTGCCAACATTTTTCCTCACTCAGCAAACCACAAATGGGACAAACTATAAATACAGCCTGTTCTTTATTTTTTATTTTATTTTTAGTAGAGATGGGGTCTCACTCTTGCTCAGGCTGGTTTTGAACTCCTGACCTTGAGCGATCCTCTCGCCTCAGCCTCCCAGAGAGCTAGGATTACAAGCGTGAGCCACTGTACCCCACCCTGTTCTTAATAGTCTATGGGACAATGCTATGGTGATGATCCATTTGGATCTCTGAAATAAGCCCCCTTTGGGCTGATCTCACTTCCACAGATAGGGAAGCTGCAACTTGCTCTTGTCTGAGCCTGCAGAAACATTTCACTCCAGCGCTGTTTATAAAAGCCAGAGAGCAGAAACACCCTCATTGTCTAGCAATAAAAAGTAGTGCAGTAAACTGTAGTAATCACTTTAATGGACTGTTCCAAAAATGACAAAAAAAAATTATGAAGGATGTAACAGTGAAGGATATTTGTGATAAAAACATTAAATGAAAAAGAATGTTACTCTAAGATGATAGCTTTGCTAAAGTATCTGTATTCATATTGAATAAACCAAAGGAGAACCTAAAAGAAGAAAATAGTCATTTGTTAGTATGATTTGATTGTAAATTTTTAGTGTAGGTTTTTGTCTTGCTACTTAAAGATGGATTTATTTTATTCACTCAGCCTCCAGGCAGTGAGCCCAGGGAGACAGATGCATCCAATAAAAGATGTTTCTTCTGGGGTGTACTTCTCCAGGGTTTTGTAATATATAATTTTAAAAATCATACTTATCCCCTTGATTAGCAATTTTTAGCTCAGATATAATGTAGTAGCCAGCGGGACAGCGATGTTTCAGTCAGGAGATTTGTTTCATAGCCTATTTTGTTTTTTATTTCAAAAACCAGTAGCAACCATGATAAAGCCTCACCATTCAACAACTGTAACTTCTGGCTACAAAGCACCATATTCTGGAATGGATGTTTCACATGTTTTGGTCCTTTGTCATTGGTTCCATCATTGGCTAGCTTCCTTTGGGCAGAGATGAAAGAAAAGCCCCAGGATCTAAAGGCCTGAGTTATGCTTTCTTCTCAATATAAGGTAGATAGCTTTTTTCATCCTAAACTTAGAAAATGCTCTGTTCTAGTACTCCACAGAGTCAGTAATGGACAAATTTAGAAAGTTCTTTTTTTTGTTGTTGTTGAGACAGAGTCTTACTCTGTCCCTCTGGGTAGAGTGAGTGATGTCATTACAGCTCACTGCAACCTCAAACTCTTGGGCTCAAGCGATCCTCCTGCTTCAACCTCCCAAGTAGCTGGGACTACAGGCATGTGCCACTATGCCTGCCTAATTTTTTTTATTTTTGGTAGAGGCTAATTTTTTTTTTTTTTTTTTTGGTAGAGACGGAGTCTCACTCTTGCTCAGGCTGATCTCAAACTCCTGACCTCAAGCCATCCTCCCACCTCAGCCTCCCAGAGTGCTAGAATTACAGGCGTGAGCCACCACACCTGGCCAGAAAGTCAAGGCCAGGCTCGGTGGCTCAAGCCTGTAATCCTAGCTCTCTGGGAGGCCGAGGTGGGCGGATCATTTGAGCTCAGGAGTTCGAGACCAGCCTGAGCAAGAGCGAGACCCCATCTCTACTATAAATAGAAAGAAATTAATTGGCCAACTAATATATATAGAAAAAATTAGCCGGGCATGGTGGCGCATGCCTGTAGTCCCAGGTACTTGGGAGGCTGAGGCAGCAGGATTGCTTGAGCCCAGGAGTTTGAGGTTGCTGTGAGCTAGGCTGATGCCACGGCACTCACTCTAGCCTGGGCAATAAAGTGAGGCTCTGTCTCAA
>VSMD01087866.1:0-47410 GCA_008750895.1 Mirza zaza
ATTTCTGAAATTTATAGAATGTGTACTTTATTTTGTTATGTTGATGCTTCATATCTTAAATTTTCCCTTAATCTTATCCCAGTCTATTTAAAATCTTTTTTGTCCACATGATTCATTGTAGTTTTATGATATGGCCTATTAATTTTGTGTACAACATGTTTCCTAATTTTCTAATGTTGGACGCTTACATTGATTTACCATTGTGAATGTTGTTATTGTGAATAACACTAATTAGCATATATAGTTTTTATATTTTAAACACTATCCTTAAGAGACAGTCATCTAAGTGTGTTATTAATTCAAATTATATGAATGTTTTGGAGAAATTTTAATGCAAGTGGTGAAAATATTTTTTAGAATAGCTGTATTGTTTTGACCGTAAGTCAAGACAACCTTATTTTAAGAATGGCATTTGGCACTTTTAAAAATGATAGAATTTCTTTGCATGTTAGATGAATGGGTATCACCTTTACAAATTTCATGTTGCCCTTGTGTAGTTTAAAATAGACACCTGGCCATCCCCTAAAAGAGGAGCATGAGGCCAGTGACCTCAATTATCTTCCCCTCTCCTCTTTCCCTTAAAAATGCAAAACCATTCAAAAATGTAAAATTATTATGTTTATACATTTTGTTCTATTGTAAATGAAATACCTCACGGATTCTGAACACTTCAAACTAACTTTAAGTCACCACAAATTTGCCCCAATATTAAAATCCTTCACTTAAATACCTAACTCCACTCTGAGACTTCCATTACCCACTAAAGCAAGGTAGAGCTGCTTCTTGCAGTAAAACCATAATGATGCGGAAAATGTCAGGCACCAGGCCGTGGCCACTTACCACCTCCCGGTTGCTCCGCATCTCCGCGGGCCAGTGCTGCGCGTGCCTAATTGGAGGGCACGCTGCTGGGGCCGGCCCAGGGGCGGAGTGCCGCTGGGGCCCCACATGCTGGAATGCCCCCAGGCCTGCGTGCCGCTGCCTGTTTCCGGCCACGCTGCTTGTGTGATCCTGATTGGGTAATTTTTGAATCCCACTGTTTTGATTAGATGTTAAAGCTTGTCGTTGATTAGATGTTAAAGCTTGATGTTGATTGGATGTTAAAGCTTGTAAGTTAATTGGATGCTTTTTGAGTCCTACCAAGGGTATAAAAGCAGGAGGAGAACAAAGCAGAGGGGGCAGAAGGGTCAGAAGATCGGAAGACGCGAAGAGAGCTGTAATACTAGCTGTGCTGAGCCTGCTGTAGAAGAATAAAGGCTGTTCTCTGACTCTTCATGTGCCACTCGGTTCTTTCCCTGGTCAAACGAATAAGAGCTATAACAAGAGCTGTAACACTAGCTGTACACACTGCTGCAACAATAATATTAGTATTATTTTGATGTCATTTAAGCCTAACATAGGTATACAAGTATAGCAAATTAATTTCCATTATTAATTCATGCAGTTGGCTACCAGACATTTTTGTTTTCCCCTTTGTGTAAACTGATTTGGTTTACTTTGTTTGCTTTTGTGTTTTCTCCCATTAGGTGTTTGCCAAACTTCTGTGAACATGGAGGAATCTGCTCCCAGTCCTGGACTGCTTTCTATTGTAACTGCAGTGACACAAGTTACACTGGTGCCACCTGCCATAACCGTGAGTAGATTTACAGCTTGCAAACAAAAGAGTGGGCAGAACTTCAGGAATATCATCATTAATGTCAGGATGTATTTGGCATGGAGTGGGAACTTTTTATTCATTTATTCAACATGTGTTTTTAAGAGAATACTATCGCCCAAACGCTGTGGTGGGCACGGGGGATGCATGGATATAGGCTGTGTGCTCACGGAGTTCCTGACCTAGCAGCAAGGCAAACAGGAAATGAGGCAATGACAATACAGCTGAATGTGTGTTGAGGTAGAGGTAACATGAGGGAGACTCCTAACTCAATTGCATTGTCTTGGTGGCCTTAGTCATGCTGCTGTAATAGACAACATCTCAGTGCTCTAAATAACAAGTGGCCATGCCATATCTATGTTACATGCCCATCACACATTGGTAGGGGCCCTTCCTCCAAATTGTCTTCATTCCTGGATGGTAACACAAATTCCATCATCTGGAATGGAAGTATGGTAGGGAGACGGAAACAAAGGGAGGAAGCTAGCATGTGCTAGCTTTTAAAAGCCCCTACCTAGAAGTAGCAAACATTACTTACACTCCCACATTCCACTGGCCAAATAAAGTTGCATGGGCACACCCAACTTCAATAGGAGCCATGATGCGATTTTACCGCAGAACGTGAAACGACAGATCAGGATGTTGGTGATAAGTGCTGATAGCTACCTGTCAATTTCAGTGTTATAACAACTCCAAATAGAAAGTCTGAGCTGATCTTGTAGTAGGAATATGGCATGGGTTGGGGGGAGGGAAGAAAGAAAAAGGATACTTAGAAGAAAAGAAACAAATGGAGACATAAAACATTATGATCTTCTGCAGAAACTGAATCTGCAAGTACTGGTAATTCCCCAGGGCTGGGGGATGCTGAGGTGAGGGGGAGTGGGAGAAGGGGCAGAGTGAGGGAGGCTAGGCTGTACCAACAATGAGGAATAAGGAGCAAAAATAAGTGAAGAATATGAGCCCAGATTCTTATAAGTTTATTGTCTCATTGGGACCACCAAACAAAAACATATGACAAAATAGAGAAGAGCCTCCATTTAGAGAATTGTATGCCTAACTGGGTGAAATGCCCTAAAGTGTTATTGAGAAAGGCATATCTGAACGTTCTGGCTGTAGTTGTAGGAGATATCATGGAAAATGAGAAATTTGAAATTGGCTTAGAAGGTAGAGGGTTGAGAGAAGGATCCTTTAGAAAGATGTAAGATCCAAGCCAAGGCCTGGAGCTATTCTGAGCACTCCAGTGAGAACCGTCACCCAGGGAAGGATCTCACGGGTTTTTCTGGCATGTCTGCTGTCGTGGGGCTGGCACTCAGGGATGCAAAGGAGATGTGGTGGGTGCCAGCTGGGCTGGAATCAGACTGATCAAGGATGAGCAATGTTGACAGTCTCCCCCTTGAAACCTCTCAGCCATTCCATGGCCTCTACTATGCCTTGGAACACGGCATTCACCAGTGATGCCCATGGGGGAGTCTGATCAATCAGAGAAGAAACGGGCCACCGGCCATCAGGGGATAATGTCATTTCTGTTAATTGCCTGGAGAAATGAAAACCATTGTTTGCTTTTGTAATAAAATATCTTATTTAAATGTTTCTATGTCAAAATTTGGAACAGTGAAGAGAACAGTGGTATGAGAGAGATTAAATTAAAATTTTACCTAGCTCTTATACTTCTATCACTTCAAAGCTCCTTTTTCCCCCACAAATCCTATCAAGGAGAACTAATTCTTGTGGGCTCATTTAAGGTTAAAATTACATGATTTACCTAAGATTCCCAGTAAATACCAATCTATAGGTTTTACATCTGGTTCTAGTAATACTAGCCCCGAATAGCCAAGAACAGCATGTGCCTGTGCAGAGACACTGCGGGACTGCCCGGAGAGTCAGGGCAGAGCTGCTGTGAGCGGGCAGAGGAAGCTGGGATGGACATTCATTTAATAGCAAGAAGACAGAACCCTGAAGAAGATTTAAGTCAAAGCAAACCAAATTTCAGCCAAATCACAGTATGACATTCCCTTATTCTGCTCATTTTTTCCAAAAGTAACGTAACAATTTTTTGAGGCATTCATTTCTATGGATGCTGCTCTCCTTTAATTTACTCCATCTATCAGGCTAAAAATAGAAAATTTCTAGCTTTTTTTAAAAAAAAGTGTGAAGTTGAAAATCAATGGAGGTGAAGTGCTGATTTTTAAAGGAACACTGTCAAGGCTGATGAGCAAGATACTCAACATACAAAGCCTTAAAAATATCATTATTTTTAACACCTTCCCATTCCCCTTTCTGTGAAATTGCTCCATGCCTACGCTGTAGGCTGCAACTTTGTGAAACTTTGTCTTCCCTTCTGGGCACCCAGCCAGGACAAATCAAAAGCACTTGGATGTCTGTGACGTTTGGCAAGCACACCTTGGACGCCCGTGCAACTCAAAAATTTGTCTTCCCTCTAATTAATTTCCTCGTCCCCTGGTTGGGTGAGGACTATTGTTTTGAGTCACTTTTTAAATCGACGAATCAATGGGTGCTTTCATGCCCTCTGCAAGCATGTGCCACACAGGGACAGCAGAGGAGAGAGCTGCAGAAATGCCGATGGTACCCAGGATGCCCCCAGCTAGAAACAAAAATAAGCAAGCCTGCAGTCCCCGCTCTGTGGAAATGACGGAATCCTTGGCATGTTGAAACATGTTTTATGGAAGCAATGGTCCACAATCAGAACAAAAAATTCAAGTTCTTGAGATGGGGAAAATAGTTATAATATGTAAAACTGATCATTTTTTGAGTATTCCCTTAGTTTTTTCAAGCTCTTTGAAGATAGGCATTTTGTTTTTGTTTTTATATTGGTACTTTTTATTTAGTAAACATGAACCAATGGGACTGCCTTAGGGCAGAAGGGATTAACTTCCTTTTGTCCAGCCTTGTGGATGAGGGAGGAGGCTGGGTGAGGGTCGGCACGGCACACTCTCTAAGGAACGGCAACGTGGACCCTGCCAGTCTTTACACACAGCCGGCTGCTGTTGAACGGGGAGATATGTTCATTCCATCTCAATTTTCTTTCCTCCTTAGCTGAAGACACATACAAACTAGGGTATTTACGTTTTTTCAAAATCACCTCTTTAAGAAGGAGGAGATGAGTGTGTGGGTAATTCCTATCCAGTCTGTGGCAGCTTCCCTGTATGAGGAGAAAACTTGGGCCATCACTTGCCCCAGAAAGTGCCACTGGACACTATTCTATGTTGTCTATGTCGTTAGGGTTAGGAAATTTCTCCTTGAGGTTGCATCCTATTCAACAGAGGCAAACAACGCTTGCAGGTCAGATCGAGCGCTAGCAACCCAAGCAAGGTTCAGTGCCTTCAGACCGCCAGAGTCAGCTGTATACAGTGTGCAAGTTCAGAAGGTTGCATGATTGAAGCCAAACTGCTAAGTAGTCAAGGTAGATCTTGCTCAGTGTATATGATGTCCACCTTATTAGGAATACAAATTAAGATTTGAAGGATTAGGTTTTGACTGTGGAAGATTAGATAGAAATCTATATATCAACAAAATGATAGAGTGAGATGAATAGTATTATTATCCCCATTTTATTGATGAGGACATTGAGGCATGGAGAAGTTACATAGCTTCCACAAGGCTGCACAATGGTGAAGGCCGGGACTGTAGCCAAGGGAGCATGGCTGCAGATGCCAAAGTTTTAATCCCTACATCTTATTTCTTCTCTCAAAGAAGTAAGACATTTGCAAACTGCTGTATATAAACTTGGTGATGGGACATTCCTGACATCCTTATATTGCTTGAGACAGTAGGAAAGTGTGAGATCATAATGGAAAATACAATTCTACAAGACTGAAAGGTGAAAAGTTTCTGAGTTCTAGAATAATCAGGAAAACACTGTGGAAGGAAGTAGAATGACTTAGGACTTGAAGGATAGTGAAAATTGGAATAGATGAAAAGAAAAGTGAAGCCCACTGAAAACGGGAATTGCCAAGGGCTAAGGCATGATGGTAGGAACATATAATCTATGTTGTGGGACAAGTGTTTGACTCCAGTAAGGAACACATGAATAACTCTAGCCATTCATTCCTAAAACCCAGATGAGATTCCTGTAAAGCACTTTCCCCTAGAAAAAAAATCAGAGTGCACTTCCCAAAGCTTTTCACATGCCATTGCAACATCTAAAAATATCACTTTAATAACGACATAATAAAGAGTCCAGTGACATTTTTGTTTTAATACTCAACCATTTTAATATTTTTTGTGGAGGAGGGGTCCTGTGTTGTTTTCAAGTATTTATTATTGTATTAACACGATGTTGAACATCTTTGTGCTTAAGTAATTTTAACCTCACAAGTTCAATTATTTGCTTCAACTAGCCTCAGAAATGGCATTGTTGAGCCAAAGATTTTTAGTAGTTTTAAGGGCCTTGATTTGTATTTCCAACTTGCCTTCCTAAACTCTTAGTATAGTTTATATCCTGATCACTATTTTCTGAGACCTGATTTCACCTTCCCTGCAATATTGTTTACTGTAACATACAACACTTTTTGGCCTTTTGTCGGTACCAGTTGCATATTGAGATGGATGTTACTATTGACCGTCATGGTGAGCTCCAGATTTTTTTTTTAAAGTGTTTTTTTTTAGATGACTTGTATAATAGGAGTAAGATTATTTCCACAGAATTCTCTTTTATCACTCAACAAGTACCTTTTGAAAGCACATCTGGTATCAGTAACTATGAATTTAATGATTATTCTCACATTGCACAGATTCAATAAGTGATTCAAACACTTACTTATCATCCTCTATATATGTCTTCTTATGTGGGACTGTCCTTGATCTTCTCAATATCTTCGTCTGACTATATTCACGTGGGCCCTGCTCAAGGTCCCTTCACCATTTCTCAGCCTCTGCTAATCCCTTTTCACAGTGTAGCTTCTCTGACATCCTAACAATGCCCTTTAGCTCATTTTTCAGCTTTGCAAGAGGATATCAGCTTTCTTCCTCTCCAAGCCTGATGTAGTGCTTCTTCCATTGGGCAGTCAATAGCCAGGTATCGATTGGAAGCATATCAAGTTGTCTTGCTATCACACTCTACAGTAGTCATCACAGAGGGGTAGCACTTGGTTTAACAGTAGGTAAATGGTCCTCTGACTGCATAGCATCTGGGTTGCTAAAATAAATTTTGGAGAGGGTAAGGGATTCTGGTAATGATAAGATTTATTTTAAAATATTGCCCATATCTCTTAGCTTAATGCATATCCCAATATTATTCCATGAGTTTCTTATCAGGATCTAAAAAAAGTCCATCTCCATTATTAACCCTCAGTGCCATCAGCAGCTTGTTCTCAGCTCCAACCATGAAGAAGAGGAGGAAGAAGAAGAAATATAGATTGTTAAATCCACATCTTGCTTTGTCATATGACACAAACCACAGCCTTTTGTGTCATCATTATTTTTATTCATGTTAACTCCCCTCCTGAGACTATAAACTTCTTTAAAGAAGGAGCTCTGTCATACTTATATTTGTACTAACCACATGAAAGCCACTGGTAACATATAGTGCATATTATGGAAATGATGAGACAGAAAATGAAGCAGAAATAAAATAACTCAGTGTGCCATTAGATGGGAACTGGGTAAGGACAGGATGATATCTGAATCTTTCCTGTGTCTCTTGCCCCTAGTAGATATCTACTCTTGGATGTGTGAACACATAGATACATGAGTTGATGAGGTACATGCACACAGTGATGTTGAGTTACTGGGGCAAGAGCACTGTCACGTTCTCAAGAAGATGAGAAAGCTTTCAGAATAACTGACCTGTGAGCAGACTTGAAGGACGGGCAAGAAGTGCCAGGAGAATGGCCATCCAGGAAGCGTGGGTAGCATGTGCCAAGGCAGAGACATGACATGCCATGCTGCAAGGAGGGGCTAGGAGACGGCTGGCGCAGCTGGACTCTACGATGAAAGGCAGGAAGATGGAGATGTGGGAAATGCAGCCATAGGAGAAGGCAGGTGATAAACTGAGAAGGAGCTTGCTTTTCCACTGGGCAACTAGCACCCAGCCACAGTTTGTTGGTTTCATTTTCATGTTGAGGATTGAGTGGCTAATATTTGTTTTGTTGTTTGTTTTGTTTGTTGGTTTCTCTTTGGACATATAATTGTGCTGGTACCATGGAGTAAGCACTGAAGTTGGAAGATGTGGCTGTAAGGGAGAGATACTGGATGCTATTTGCAATTGTGTGGGCAGCAAATAATGACAGTCAGAACAAGCTAGAAAGCAGGACCTGGTGTGAAAGGCATATCTAAAATTGGATCAAGGAGTCTTAAAGACAAATTGAACAGAGTGGAGAGAAAGATGACTTTTAGCCTTTTAGCTTGGAAGACTTCATGGATGAAGACTGTGGTAACTAAGTGCTGAGGTCTGGCCCAGTGTGACGGGCAGTGTCAAATCCAGCCTGCAGCTTACAGGACGTGTGACCTAGGACAAGCCACGTGAGCTCTGTGTGCTTTAACTTCCTCATCTGTGATATGGGGCTATGGCAGCAATAATCTCATGGGAATACTGTAAGGATTGTTGATGTGATGTCTATAAAGTATTCGGCATGGTGCCTGGTTAATGCAAAGTCCCTGTTGCATGTGAGTCACTGCCTGAATAGATAGAGGACATGTAGGAAGGAAAGAGATTTAGCAGATGCTGTCACTGTTCAGTGTGGGGCACGGTGTTTGCCTGGAAAGGTGCCCACTGGGCAGAATTAGCCAGAACACTCCAGAGTGAAGTCCAAAGGGAAGATCAGAACCAGTGGGCATATAGTGGCTGAAGCTTTCTGAGTAGATGAAATCAATCAGGTGGGGTAATCCCAAGGGTAGAAGCTGAAAAGCAAAACATTTTAAGGGACTCAAGAAGAGGTACATCTGAGTCATAATCAAGAAGGACCAGTGAGAAAAAATTAAAGTAAACACAAAGAAAAATTGTAACCTAGAAGGGAGAAGGTGAGTGTTTCAGGAATAGACTATACACAGAAATGTGCATGGTATTCCCCAGATTACTCTTCCATCATAATGGTTGGTGATTGTTGAGTGCCTGGATGGACATTTTAAAAAGAAGTTGAAGAAAAGCACAGTAAAGGAAATAAAAAGGGAAAAGGAAACCATTTTTCTATGGGTATCCTATGACCTGGGCAGAACTGGAATACATTGGCATTTGCTGTTCCAAGAGAACTTGGAGGCTGATGCCTCTCTTAGGTGTTGGCAGGGTACAGGTGATTCAAAAGTATCCCCTGACATGGAGAGGGATTCATTCTCCTTTGGGAGAAAGACCAACATCCTTGAGTCCATTAATAAGCTGGTAACGCCAAGTGTGCAACTGAGCACACAGGACTGACTCTGAGGGGATGCCACTCCATGAAGGGAGAGATCCAAGCCGTCTGAACTGAGTGTGCACGTCCTCCAAGAGCAGTGGCTGGGCCTGTGCACAGGGCCAGATTGCAGGAGACAGGGAATCTCAGGAGGGTGTTTTCAAGGTGAGATACAAAGGAAGGAGCCATAATAAGGGTGATCATGGCGGGTGTTTGGGTTCACCCAAGGAACCAACCGAGGGGGAGGGGAATAACTGACATTTACTGAGCCCATGTAAGTGTCGGAACTGTACTTGGTGCTCCCTGTCGTCTCACTTTCTGAGGCCACCTCAGCTCCTCAGCTCCGACCTGAAAGACTAACTACGGCAGTTCTTCAAACAACTGGGTCTTCACATTTGCAAATCTCTGGACCAGAAAGACTTCTTCCTGCTTCCCTTGCCTGAGGAGCCTGTCAACTCCTGCACGCGCCCACAGGGACCTGTGTCCCCGTGGCGCTTAGACAGTGCTCCTCTTGCTCCTCAGCATCCTCTCACGTGGCACTTACTCCACCAGATCAAAATGGTCTGATTCTGCTTTCCTTCCCAGACTTTCTGTACATTCCTCTTTGCATATTTGGCTCCGACTGAGACCACATCGTAGACTGTGAACGAATATAAACATTTTTTTATAGTCAAAATGCTTAAAGTCACAGCACTGGTGGATGTGGGGTTTGAACTCAGTTCTAGATAACTTGCAAGCACTTTCACATTGCATTACAGCATCTCTAAGTGGAAAGAAAAACACTCTCAAATATTTTATAGAACACAGCAGGGTTTAAAAGCAAAACTGATGCAAAGCCTTCTTATCAGAGAGGGGGAGGAACAAAAGAAATACTCACCTTGGATTGATTTTCTTCCTTTTGAATACATCTCAATGATTTAAGACTTTCCCACAGTCATCTTCAACATGTTACTTTGTTTTATTTGTTCTTTCCTTCCTCTTTTTTTATGTCTCCTCCTCCATCCTCCCCCATCTTTTTGTTCATTGAAGCTACAGTAAAGCCAACTTCAAATACTTACTCTGTGTTGACAAAGTGCAAGAAATGTAATCACAAGTTTTAGCTTTGTTCCAAAGCCCTAGAAGCAACAAAACATTCCAAAATAGGAGAGAAGATAATTAACTGAAGATAATTTAATTGTTGATGTTGCCTTCCTTTGGAGAATTATTGATATTTACTTTGAACATTAAGCAAGAACAATGATCACTTATTTCTAATGTATTTCAATCAACAGAAGACTAATTTCCAGTGAAATACAAAGCCCTAGCATGTCTCATGAGCAAGAAGTAATGTGTAATATTCCTACATACTAAGCTCAGTATATGAAGACATATTTTTCATCTGGGCCTCCACTTTGGGTCCAAACAGATGAGCGTTATCGATAGCTCTCCAGCATTAGACAAATTATTTAGCTTTCAGCCTCAGTTGCTTCATCTCTAAAATAATAGTAACTTCTTTACTTGGTTATTATGTGGTGAGAGGCGAGGGACAGAGCATGTGTGCCGCAGTATGTGACGTTGGGTATTTACAAGCTGAATGGTATCTGTTATAAATTTTGAGACTGTTTTCCTTGAGTTTAGGAATATTTTTCACATAAGGAGTATCAGATGATTTACCAAATCATTTGGCCGTAGGAACACCTTTTCCACTGAAGACTACTAAACAGAAATTAGGTTTTGGCACATGTGTTGCTGTCAGTAGAAGAGCCAGGAGGCACAATGTCTCGGATAAAACCCCAGGCTGGGGCTCAGGATGCGTGAGTCAGATTCTCTCTGCCACAAGTGACCTTAGGCAAGTCACTGTTTTTGTAACCCATTATTTCTCATAAATACAATGTAGATTATATATGCTTACTAAGAAAGATGATTTCAATTTTATTTTATTTTATTTATTATTATTATTATTATTATTATTTTTGAGACAGAGTCTTGCTCTGTTGCCCAGGCTAGCGTGCTGTGGCGTCAGCCTAGCTCACAGCAACCTCAAACTCCTGGGCTCAAGTGATCCACCTGCCTCAGCCTCCCAAGTAGCTGGGACTACAGGCATGTGCCACCACGCCTAGCTAATTTTTTCTATATATTTTTAGTTGTCCAGCTAATTTCTTTCTATTTTTAGTAGAGACAGGGTCTCCCTCTTGCTCAGGCTAGTCTCAAACTCCTGAGCTCAAATGATCCACCGGCCTCGGCCTCCCAGAGTGCTAGGATTACAGGCATGAGCCACTGTTCAATTTTCTTTAGTGGCAGGACTCAGGATGGGTATGTTGACTCACGATGGTGTGCTAGAATCACAGTTTATAATTTCTATTTCTTACGTTAACAATTTTCTAATATTCTAGCCCAGAATAACATTTGCACAAATCAAATATTCCATCTCTTATCTATCGAAAAAAGTAAGTGTTCATTCATATTATCACCTCAAATAGGCTTTAAAAGTAAAACATGTTAAAATATGAGGGGCATTTTATAAGGGTCCCAGATATTTAGAAGTCTTACAGCTTTCCCCTGAAACATTTGGAAGGATTGGATTGCTGGGGTTTCCATTTGGAATGGCTCAACTCAGAGACTCCTAAGAGTGGTAAGAAATGAGAAAATGCAGAGATGCTGTGATTGTTCACTACAGGTTATCAGTCTTATTTTAAACCATTACTGACTTGACTGTCTAAACTGTCATGAAATAAAGGAATTTCCTTTGTGTTTACTCTGAATCTTGCAAAAATACTTTGACTATGTAATTCAGAGACAAAATTCAGAAAATATTTCTTCATTCATTAAAATTCTGTAACACAAAAACACTGTGAACTATGGCAAGTTATTTCAGCAAGTTGAGCCTCACTGTGCCATCCTCGAGGGAAAATAATAGAATCTGCCCTTTTGTGCTATTGAGATAAATTCATGAATGGATGGGCGTGAAGTCTCTCTGACAAGTATGATCATAACCCCTCCTCATAGGTTCCTTCTTCTGTATTTACATCATTCTGTTCCCACTGCAACACTGCAGAGGGTCAAGGCGGCATTCTTTTCTCTAATGAGCAGAGGAAAGACATGAGATTCAGAGCAGTTTAGTAATGAGAGCCCAAGGACATTCAGCGACAAGACCCTAGTAGGACAAAAACCTGAATATTGTGACTTCTTCCAAGATTCTTCAGCTATCTTATGCTCTATACAAGGTCACTGGTTGTTAGTGAAATTCCAGAGTTATTTTAAAATTTAGTTTTTGTAGCAACTTTGATTATATCACTGCCCTGCTTCATATTTTTTGGTGGCTCTCCAAAATCTTAATTTTAAAAAGGTCTTGCTATTAGAGCTCCGTAAGTGAGGGCCTTCATTATTTGAAGTCTCCGTAGGTCACAGACTGTTTCCAGCTGTGTCCCCATAGGTTTCCAGGTTATAGCAGTTCTGATGGACCTGAGCACATTGGGCTCTTTTACTGTTCCCATCTTTTGGCCTTGTGGTTATTTCTTCCTACAATGTTCTTTCTGACTTGTCTTCCAGATAATTCTCTATTCTACTCAACACTCTGCTCAAGTATCACCTCCACATGCATGTGTGGTTGCAATAATTGACTTTTGGTATTACTCTGGTGTTAGTTTGAGCTACTTGAGGTCAGGTACTTCGGCTTTTCTTGTTGGTGTCCCTAACACCCAGCACCAGGTCTGCAACACTGCTTATGCAAAGTAAATGTTGAGGGAATAAAGCTCCAAGTTTCAACGTATTGGCATTTCCTTGAAATGTGCTCGCAGGCCCTCCTTATTGAAGGAAGGTAAAAGAGAGTTAATGAGATGACACCCACAGCCTCTGTCAGGCTTTCCCTTTAGCCATCATATGGAGAGACTCCCCATTTTAATTTGATGAATCAACTGAGGCTCCTGCTTTTTATTTAAAGCATATTTCTTAAGGATCCCCACACCCCATCCCCAACAGCTCTCAAACTGGCTTGTGCATCATTCTTCAGTTGCATAGCTGTAGTATGCACTTTTAAGATACTAGCATAAATAGGACTTTTGGATAAGTAAATATATGTAGAAAACATAAAAAGGAAATAAAACCATCTGTCGTTATAGCAGGACATGCAACTTAACTGAGTTTATTAGTCTGTCAGCAAAGGAGTTGTCAAAGTCAGTTTTCCTCCGCATAGAATTCCTGCTGGCAGCTAATGTGATGACGGAGACCCTAGCAGTCATCTCCTTGTTCCTGTCTCCTTGATTCCGCTGTCACGATGGCTGGAGGAGGGAGCGCGTGTTTCTGCCTGTTAACATTTGATTTTATTACCACATGTTGTCTAAATAGGCATTCGAGGGAATAACTGTTAGGTAGCTTATGCAGACTGGGAAGCCTGGAGCTCATGGGCCGTCAGAGAAGGCCCTGCGCTCTGTGGCTTCTACTTAACAGGAGTCTTCAGTCAAATGACATCACTAAGGGATAATCAAAACATATAGAAAATAAACCTGTTCTGTTTAGGTTTTTGTTTTTATGGGGATGCAGCATGAAAAAAGAGTTGTTTTTGAACATTAGGCTGTTTGGGGTTCAATTCCAGATACTAAAGGAGTGACTTGGGGGAAAATTACTCAACTTCTCTGAGCCCTGGTGCTCTCATCTCTAAATAGGGGGATACTGATATCTATGTCTCAGGATTTTTTGATGACTTAATGAGAGATCACACTGAGAGCACAGGGTGCAGTGCATAGATAGGAGGTGCTCTAGTGAGCTGTCCTACTTTGCTTCATCAGCCCTCTATATCTCTTCTTTTTCTGGTGTCTGTGGATAGCTTTTGGATTAGTAACATGCCAATTTCTATGTTTGGATGGGAACTTTGAGTACAAGTGTGTGTTTTCTTGCATCCTTTCTCAAGTTGATGCTCTGGAAACAAGTTGATCAATACCTCCTGCTAGCACTGTGCTTCTCTGGCAGCTAGAAGATTTGTTTCTTTTAGAAAGTAAAATACACCTTCTAACATTCTCTAGCTAGTTTTATTTGGGTCCTCAATGATCCTACTATGGAGAACTTGCCATTTAAGCTCCCATCACTGAGCTTTGAGGAGTCCCCCAAAAAACAGGACTCACCTCCATTTTTTTTCTTTCCACCACTATCACACCTCAGTTGCCTGAGATGAAATACAATGTCGGTGGCCTCCATAGTTCCTGAAATCACTGGATTCAGAAAACACTTAGGAAATAATAATCAGAACAAGAAACTGTTTTTACTTCTATTAATTGGCATGTGGCATACTTATAATTCTAATCCATCCCCAAATCTGTGCACATAGCTGATTCCATACTTTAGTTTGGCTGCTGTTATGTTGGGATTTCACTGAGATACTTAGTTTTTTACAGCACCAATTCCTGTAAATTTCTGCTCTTTTGGAGTCACTCATCCACGGATACACGTTGATATCAGACATACGTAAATAAGTATCTGCTCTGGGTCCAACAGGGAGCCAAGCATGGTGGGTGACACTTGGGCAACTGGAGATCTGATTCTTGTTCCCAAGGACTTTAAAATTGCAGGAATATGGGGGGACTGTATTATATACTAAGAAAATACTATGAGATTGTACCTGGTCAAAGGCTAAATTGAAGACAGAGAATGGACAAAATACAGGCACCACACCAGAAGTGATGAGGCACGAAGGAGGAAAGGCTGGGCACCGCTGGGTTTGAGTCACACCCTTCAGCCTGGATGGGATCTGCACAGCCAGGCGGTGAGGAAGGGCCAGGAATCCGAGTGACATGAACTTGGTTAAAGTTGGGGTAAGGAGACTGACTTCATAGATTGGGGGTTCTTATTAATGGAGAAGAATAATGATGATAGACAAAATAGGCATCAGTGAGAGTTCAAGCAGAGAGACAGAACGTGCAGGAAAATACATTAAGGGCTTTATTGCAGGAAATCGCCCCATGTGACTGTGGGAGCTGGCTGGACAAGTCCTGAGTCAGAGGGCAAGCTGTTAAGAAGGGCGGACCGGGAGCCCAGGACATGAGGGCCAGCCGCCGTCCACACAGGCAATATGCTCTTCTTCAGGGAGCCTTCGCCCTGCCTGTCAGCCTGCCCAGCTGATCAAAGCAGGTTTACCCAGGTTTTCTGGGATAATCTCCCTTATTTAAGTCAACTGATTATGGAATTTAATCACATACACAAAATATCTTCATAGCAACATCTGGATTAGTGTTTGATTGAATAACTAGGCACTGTAGTCTAGCCTAGTTGACACTGATCATCACAGTCCACTCCTCTGGTAAACTTGGCACCTACACTCATCTTTTAAAACCACGATTAGTTATACTTCTGCCTTAGTACAACTCACTTGTGTACAACTGATGCCATTTAGGTTTGTGTAGCACCTTAATGATAGCATTGGTCTTAATGTTACTTCTTTGCGTTGACTAAGATGCTATACACGTGACATCTTATGCAATCAAAACACAAGTCTTTATTTGTCTCCTACTCTTTCTTTAAATTTTATTTAGTGGGACTAATTTTATCCTGCCTTTGGATACAATGTTGGGCAAGACTCAGGATTCTGATTCTCACTCCTCGGTGACACACCTTCTCATGATTTCTTTATTTCACAAAACATAAGCTTATCGCAAGCAAACAGGCCCAGTTTCAGATAAGCGTCAATATTTCAATCTTCATTCAAAGATAAGATTTCTCCTAAAAATTCTCCTGTACGTAAGACTAGTGACAGGCAAGGCTTGTGAGGGGAAGGGAGGTAGGGGTGGAATTGGCTTTTTTGTTCTGCATAATCCCCTGAAGATTCATCAAAGTTGTTGCCTGTTGTTTCTTTTTCTCAATAGTATTCAGGGCGTGTACCACAGTTTGTGTTTCTGGACAGAGCAGCCGATACTCGGGCTTCCTGCCCCGGCTGCCTGCTTTTGTGGCAGGACCTGTCCTGCAGGTGCTTTCTGGTTTCGCCAGCATCTCTTGGAGGTGGAGAGGAGGGCCAGCACCAGTGCAGGTCGCGCCGTCCCTGGCTACTTACTGGTAGTGGGGATCTCAGTGGAGTCCCTTGTTGGTACTTCCAGGTTCAACTGTGTTGCCAGAGGTGCTCCCCTTCCGGCCAGTGTGTGGGGCAGGGAGGGATGATGCTCCCAGGTTCTTGCTAGATAAAGGTCAAGAAATTTCCAGGCTTGAGAACCCTTCTTGGCTCAGGTGGGGAGTATAGATGCACTGATATCGTGGTTATCTCTTCCGTCTTGAGCTCCCAAACCACTTTGCTTTCCTCTTTCCACATTTTAGAGTTCTCCTTGGTTGCCTCTCACATTATTTTCCAGGCTTATAGTTGTAATTCATAGAGAATATCAGGGGAAAATTAGTCTATACCATCTTGTCTGGACTGCAATTCTCTCCACAGATTTTAACAATCTATTTTAAAGTATATTAACAAACAATGCTTGAATTTTTTAAAATAAAATTTTGAATAGATAATATGTTCACTTGGGTTACAAATCAATGCATATAAACAGATGTGCAGTGAGAACCTGTATTCCACCCGTCTTTATTCTGCCTTGACCTTGATCTTCTACTTTGATTTCTTCATAGGAATACAAGCAAATGCAAATGCAATCACATGTACTGTTTTACACTTTGCTTTTTTCACATAAAAATCTATCTTAGAACTTATCTTTCCATATCAGTACAGAGTTTCATCACTTCTAGTTGCTTGGAATCTGATTGTAGAGTTGTACCATAATTTATTTCATGAAGCCTCAATTGATGAGCTTTTTAAAATATTTTTAATCTCATGCAAATAAAAGCACAATAAATAAACTTGAACATATGTCACTTCGCACACTTGCAAGAATATATGTAGGTTAAATTCCCAGAAGAGGGATTGCTGGGTCAAACGTTAGATGTGATTTTGCTGCATATTGCCAAATAGACTTTCACTCTCAATGCAAGAAATGATCAGTTTCCCCACAGACTTGCTAACAAAGAGTGCTGTCAAATGTCTGGATTTTTGTTATTCTGATCATTATTTCTTGAGAAAATAGAAATAATGTTATTTAAAGGCCTGATGGTTCTTAGCAAATGGTAGAAGAGCTCTGTGAATGTTTGGCCTTCCTCCGCACAGCCCCCAGTGTGCCCAACAGTTCCATTTGGGCGTGACGCTAGAAGGCATGCAGTCTCTCTCTCTCTCTCTCTCTCTCTCTCACACTCACACACACACACACACACACATCTATCCCTATATCTATACATCTGTACACACAGACCTGTGTGTTAAGTGTGTGAGGATGTGCATAGTTTCGCCCTAAGAAGTCAAGAGGGCAAAATCTAGGCATATGGAGTGATTTCCAAGGTGGCACTTGATTCTTTGTTAAATAAGTGGAATAAATACTATTGAAAAGTTCGGAAAAATATGGGACGTCCTAAGGTCAGGGCATCTTTATGTGAAGTGAGAGGAAGCGGGTCCCTGCAGGAAGCGGGTATTTGAATAAGGTGGGGAGGACACGGGGAGGGATGGGAGCCCTGGCAGGGAGTGCCTGCCTCCTTGAAGGCTCTCACTGCAGGGGCATGGGGTGTTGCTGGACGTGGTGGGAGGAACACAAATTGGGATTGGGGCCAATGAGGGGCCCAGGTCCCTGAGTGGACCACAGTGAAATACCTGCTGAGGCGGCAGCAGGCACCCGGGCTGGAACCACTAGTCATTTGGGGTGGGAATATCTTCTTTCGTACTTTCCAATTCTTCAAAATTATTCTCTGAAGAACATGAGTCTTTTTATTTCTCTATTAGCAAAGATCATTTCAGGTTTCTTAATTTTAAATTAAAATCATGGTAAGGTGGGAATAAAAGTGAAAGAGGGAAGAAAGTGAGAGCTGAAATAATGCCTTTGTGATCGTCTCCGGTCTCCTCATTCTTCCTGCTTTACAAAGTCCAATCCTCTAATTAGAAGATAAAGAATAAAAGTGAGTGCACAGATTCCCCTATGTGATTCCTCTGCTAAGAAATCAAAGCTCTTTCATTTTCAATTTTCTAGCACGACAACATAAAACAATCTCATTAAGGACTTTGTGGAATATTGGTGAAGGTTAGGCAGAGTTCAGGCGGCAGCGACTGAGACAAAGTATTTGAGAGTTGGAGCAAAAACTGGGCAACTTCAGATTTAAGTTTTCAGGAAGCTGAAATGGAACAAAAAAGGAAAGCACACAGGTAATGATCAGTCAAGAGACACCCCTTCAAACCCGAAGCCCTAGCACAGAGAGGTGAACTGGTGCCCTGCACGGCGAGCGAGATGGGAAGCAGAGTGAGCTGCGCCCAGGGAGAGGAGGACGAGGACGGCTCTGTTATGCATGCACATAATGGGTCCCCAGGAAGAGAAGGACTGCTCCATTGTCCTCCAGGACACCTTCCCCAAAGGTGGCAGTCTTGTTGCTGTATAAATAGTGCCACAGGGAGCCTATTCTCAAGTCAAAGAAAGACGGGCATTCTACGCTGGGCTCTTTCACAGACGTGGAGGCAGGGCCTTAGAGTAGGGTTTTAAATTGCTGTGGAAACGGATAGTGAAATATCTCTCTGCTTTGACTCTCCCTGAAAATGAATCTTGAAAGATTGAGATGCAAGCGATCTGGAAAGACTATAAATTGAACTTGTTGTGTAAATCTGGTGACGTTTTCAGTGGCAAGCAGTTACGTGCCACCCAGCATGAGCTTGTTTTCTTTGGGTAAGAGGCTTTGGTGGCTTTCCCTTGTCGTTTGTAGGCATGTGGCAGGACATGAACAGCACATGCAGACGGAAAGCAGCCTCGCAGGGCTATATTCCAGTGGGTGTGACTGCTGCCCACCTGGCTTTGCTCACTCCGGAATCCACGTCTGACTCCAAGAGGTGGGCTGATTTCCTTTGCCAGACTATCCATTTACAGTGGTTCCCTAAGGAGAGCGCTAACTCAAGATTTCTGATAAAAAACAAAAGAAAAACTAAATCCACAGTCTGGAAGTGAAAAAGCAGCATGAAGATCTTTGAACACCAAGCAAACTCTAAGTCGGGAGTCCAGGGCCCCCACTTACCCGGGGCAGCAGGTCGGACGCGTTCTGCCAAAAAGGAGGCTGCAGTTGGGCTGGACGACCTGGGAAGTGATGGCCTCCAGGTGCCAATGCCCTGCTTGGTCCTGTGCTCTGAGCTGGGAAGATCAGGTTTCAAAGAGCTCAAAACGTATCATTTGGGGGAGGTGTCCAATTTATTTTTTTCTAAATTATTAATATTTTTATAAAATAAATCATTACAAATGACTTTTGGAAAAGAGACAAGTACCACAGATATTTCCAAATTTTTAAACAACATGGTATTTTTTATTAACTTTCTGACACAATTTTACAGTACTCTGGATATGCTGGGTGCTGCAGGAGACATCTCTCTGGAGAGATGACCTCTGGCCCTGCAACATTTTGTTATGATGCTGGATAAATTTCTATAGGAAGTAGCAGGAATATTCATGGGAACTACTCCTAAAATGCAATGGCTAACAACAGCTTAACCATCCGCATACATCGGCATGGTTATATCCCACCAATCTAGACAAACATGCATCCGCAGCATAATTTCCCCTAACTAGATTCTAAAAGTTTCTGTGGCCTTTCCAGTGCTCCCTGGCATGAGGAGTGCAGTCATGGGAAGGGCAGGGGAAAGAGACAGTGACAGTAATATTAGCCAGTTGCAGTTCAATATCTTATTTTAACTGATTGTAATTAAAATAAATTATTTTTGCCAACTTTGATAGTTTTATAATATACCGACGTGGTTCTGCTGAGCTTTATTCCCCAGAATTTTCTTTTCTGTATATTTCTAGTCAAGGGGAGCCACAGGAGAGATACCTGGAGGCTTGGAAGGTGGAGGGAAGCAGCTGTCCCCCGGAGGTTCGCACACACTGCCGCTGTTTTGGTGACTCACCTTGCTGGCCTGTGGCAGTGGCTGCACCTGGAACTGCTCCACCTTCCTCTAGATCAGGGGTCCTCAAACTTTTTAAACAGGGGCCAATTCACTGTCCTTCAGACTGTTGGAGAGTGCGTACTGTGGGCCCAGGACGAGTCGGCTGCTAAGGAGGACAGGTAGCGGAGCCAAAAACACCCGGAGGGCCGGATAAATGTGCTAGGTGGCCCGCATGTGGCCCACGGGCCGTAGTTGGAGGATGCCTGCTCTAGATCCTGCTTCAGCCTCTTAAGTCCTCGGCCAGGTGTGTGCGTTTAGCTCCATGACAAAGGGCCACAGCCTTTGCAGAATACTTATATCACTAAGATTAACAATAGGAAGTGGCATGGGTTTCAGCCTATCCTGGCTCAGCACGTGCTTACTTATTCCAGCTTGCCCATGCTCCCCACCTCATATCCACCTTCCCTTCTCCACTGGTCTTCCAGCTTCAATACCTGACCAAGGACAACAGGCTTCCACAGCCCACTGCGCCTCCTCCACAACTGCAGTGGGTCAGACCCTCCCCACAGATCCTTGTGGATCTCCTAAGTGTCTGTCTCTCTGATTGAACCTCCACTGATACACAGTTTACCAAAGGCATAACCTCATAAACACATTGCTAGGATACTGTTCGGGTTTTGCAAAGAGATCCTGAAGTTTCAGCTTTATTAGTTTTACAACAGATTCATCTGTAGGCCAGAGATTTGTGTTTCGGTTTTCTCACTGGTGGTCATGTTGCTGCATGGAAATTAGTATTCTTTGAACACTGTGATAATAAGAAGGAACCTCTAAGCATAATCTAGTAGGAAGAATTACAATGGATTTTGCATTTAATCTGGAAATGAGTATCTCATGTTATACTAACATGAGATGTCTTGGGTAACAAAAACATAAATATAAGAGTGGCTTGGGGCACTTTAGTTAATCTCCTTGTCAAATATCATATGAACTGCACAGACTAAAAGACACAGATTTTTCACTGTACAGTGTCTTTCTCATAGTTTTAAAAACATAGGCAGTCACCAATTCACAGAGAAAGACAATTTTTTATGGTGTATAAATGCACTACTATTTATTATTTTACCCCCATGGCATCTGCACAGAGGATTCTGGACTCAGGACAAAAATGATAGTAAAATACAGACAGATAAATACTAGGTAATTATTTCCAATGATGTCATCAGAGAACTTTCACTAGGATTTTCCCTTATTACTCTGTGTAGTTGAGACCAATTTTGAAAAATTATAACCACAATATAACTATTTTATGAATGTTTGTTGTTTTCAGCATTTAGAGGAGCTAGCAAGGAGTTTAGAGTCATAGATCTAACATCAGATTCACAGCCACAGCCCTTATCAGCAGAGGGGGCTTTGGCCAAAGCTCTCACATCGTATGAGCTCATTTGCATTATCCATCAATAAGAAAGCTTGTTAGCAGGCCCAGCCCTCAGAAATCTCCCAGTACTGAGCCGAAGTTGAAGGAGCAAGTGTATTGGGAAAGGTAGGCTAACTAAGGTGGTAAACAGCCCCCAAATCTCAGTGGCTTAGCCAAATTAAAGTTTCCCTTTTGCTCACATCGCACTGCAGGATAGCTGAGACATGAAGTTTTACAGGGACTCAAACACCTTCTGTCTCATCACTCCAGTTCCTTCCAGGTCCTTGGGAAGCTCAGTTCATCTGGTAGAGAGAAAAGAAAATAAGAATGGCACAAAGGAAGTCTCTAAGGGCTATTCCTGGAAGTGGGGCCTAGGCCTCACCTCATTTCTGTCTGCTTAAGCAACATTAAACTATTCTTAGTAATTGACACATGCTACACTCTCCTTCCTCTCAGCCTATGCTGTGCTGCCACCTTCTCCAAGAAGGCCACAGGATTGTTTGTCTACCTGGGACATTTTTACTCAGCTTGTCAGTCACCGCTCAAACACCATCTGACTCACGCCTTTCATAGACCTAGCTATTCTTCTTGTCAAATGTAAACTAGACTTTCTACATGTCTTCATCATAAACTATGACATACTACATTGTAAATACTTACAGGTACATTTCTTTCTTATTCTGTTTGAGAACAGAAATTTTGGTTGCTCTTCTTCGCATCCCTAAAAGAACAGTGTAGTTACTAGCAATTGCAGACCAGGAGTGAGATGAAGAATACATAAGAAATGGTACAGGAAGAACGCTTACTAATTAGGGGTTCCCGCCCGATCAGAATGCTTACAGGATAGAACTTCTGATGTAGCTGGACCTCAAGGACTGGCTGCCTATATCTGGGTGGGAATGTTACCGCCCAACTGAGTCCCTTGCCTGCTGCCCAGACAGAGGCCAATATATTAAGATAGCAGGAGTGGCAGCAGAGAAAGAGCTTGATATCACAAGGTGCCAAGCGAGGAGATGGGAGAAATTTCTCAAATCCATCTCCTCCAGAATTTTGGAACTAACATTTTTAAAAGTGGTTTGGCAAACAAAGGGCTAGGGAATTGGGTCTGCTTCTTGGCTGGGGATGAACTCATAGCGTTGAGAAGCAGAAATTGTCCTCTTGGCTGAGACAGTTCCTGGGTAGAGGGCTGCTGGACCAGTTGGATCAGTTCCCACACCATGTGGCCACTTGTCTAGTTGACTGACATCAGTTAATGTCTCTGAATGCAAAGTCTGGGAGATATCTCAAGGACCAGCCTTAGGTTTTACAATAGCAATGTTATCTATAGAAGTGATTGGGGAGGTCACAAATCTTGCCCCTGTCAAAGACACGTGACACTTAAGCAGTAAGCAGTCACAGCAGTAGGCATGCGAGGGAACAATGGCTGGTTGGCGTTTAGTTATGTCTGTTCTTCTATAGAAATCAGACTCTTATCACAGTTCCTGTCTTATGGCCTTATATTACTTTAATATATGCAGTTTCAGGAGTGTTCTCAGTCCACACTTGCTGAATGCATGTGGACTATACTTTTCCATGAAGGAGGAGTTAAAAGAAGCGTAGAAACTGACTATTTCTTAGCACTTACTGTGAACTAGTCTGGAAATTCACTACGGTAGGGGCTGAAGGAAACCTGCCCCTTCGTCCTTTGAAGGTTCATTGAAAAATCAACTCACAAATGACAGATTAGTGGGAGAAAAGGAATATAAATTTATTAACATGTACATGGGGAGAACCACAGAATTATTACCTTCCTCCCCAGTGGGGTTCAGAAGCTTATACATTATCCTGGGAAAACAGGTTGTGGGAGGAGGGAGAAGAGGAATCTGCTGAGGGGCAATTAAGGATTAGGAGGGCAAATGAATGGATCTGCAGACACCAGAACAGAGATTAACTTGTAAATAGCTCCTTCTGGGATTTGAATGAACCTGAGAGACAGACATTATTTTCGAAAGGGCCTGTTGAGATGAGGTTACAATTTTGATCTTACAGGGTGAGGAAGAAAAAAATAATTGTTCTTTTTGGTGGGTCCTGACTTTAGGCAGATGAAGAAACTTCTGAGAACTTCTTCCTGGGTTTGGGAGAGCTTGTGGGGTGGGTGCGAGGTCAGAGAGACCTTAAGGCTTCTTCAGTTCAGCACATCCAAACACCATTATTTGGGGTATTGGTTTCTGAGCCCCATCACGACAAGTCAGAAGAATTAGATCTAGTAGCCCTCCTTTGTGTTTAGGAAAACTTAGGACAGTGAGGAGGCCAGGTTTATAAAAACTCGTAAGTAGCAAAGCCAGGGTTTTAATTCAAACCTCCTTGACTTGAAAACTCTCTTTTGTGCTGTGCCTCGTACACTCTGCTCTCAAGGATATTCACATTTGGTTGTAAGGTCAAGACTTGCACCTATAGGACAAGGACTGAGTCTTCTGAATGTGCGGCCTGCCAGGAGCCTAACAGGGAAGGGGGACTGGGCGGGGGCGGGGAGATCAGTACCCCGAGCTGCTCTCATGTGATGTTTCCTGCCTGGGAAAGAGGTCAGCAGCCTCACTTCAGCTCCCACCTCCCCAGATGGAGGTCCCTGTATCAAAGCCCAGGATACGGAGTGAGCTGTGCTATTTTATCTTCAGATATTATTTCCTAGCTGTGTGAGTCAACCAGCAATTCGTACTGAGGATTTGATTTGTTCGCAGCACCTGGGCGCCCACATCAGCGAGGTTTTGTTCCATGGAAGACGACAGCAGTGGTCAGGGAGCTCGTGTCAGCTTCAGGAGGGGCGGTGGCCATGCTGGCACTGCGCTGCCTGCAGGGCACGGGGCTTCATCTCTCGGAGCCTCAGGTTTTGTTGTTGTTGTTTTATGTTTATTCATGTATAAAATGAAGAATAAAATAATGTCCTCATCTTCCAGTCTTATTAAAAGTCGCTGCCTAGTTAGACTCTCCACCTCTTCTCCTTTTCAGCCTAGCAACTGGCAAAGGTCACAGGCCCCAAACGGATGCCAGAACAATTAACAGCATAGCATCCCTGGTAGGGCTTGTCCAGAGTTAAGTTTCACAACAATCCAAAGGCTTTCTTTGTTATGCGTAAAGCTAGAAAGGCAGAGTGAGGTGACTAGATCCTTCCAGAGGCCTTAGAGAACTTCCAGGGCTAAGAGTAACTGCGTTTGGAAAGCCACGTCCAGGGAACGACACAAGGTTTGTGCGAGTTTGCTGGAGACTGCCGCATGTAAATAAATCCCCCAAAGCTGTATTTATTTTTTCATAGTTACTGAATCTGAGCCCGATGTGTGAACTCCCCTCTCCGTGCGGGAGGGAGGAGCTGCGGGAGCACCCGGGCTGGAGCAGACTCCGGAGTCCGGGCGGTCCCAGCCCCTTTCTCCTCCCGCACCGCCGTGAGCCCGCCCGGCCTGTGCTGTCCATGCGGTCCGCTGTGCCCGCGGCCCTGGGGGGGACGGTGCCGCTCCACCCAAGGTGGCTGCGGTATCAAATGGGAACTACCGAACCGCATGGTGACCGCTGTCATTATGTCCCCAACTCCGTGTGGGCCAGTGATCTGTTCCGTTGCCATCTCCTTGTGCTGGGTGTATTTCCCCCCTCATTTACACACTCCTCCATCGTGTAGTAGCCTCAACTTACACTGCATCTTCCTGTAATTTGAAATGAATGTTTGGATTACCGTGATAGATACATGTAAGGCTTAGATCTTACCGTAATATTGAATCAATTTTCCCTCAGAAGAAAGGACTATTTCTTCCTATTTTTCTTTGATGTCTGAATCTTTCTTTCCATAGGGGACCCAGACATGCAGTCCTAGGTAAGCCACAGAATAGCTGCCTTCAAATTCCAGTGCGCATAAAACGTCCCTGTGCCATGCTTGGCTCTCTTTTTTAAAAAGACTTTATTGCCCCTCACTGGTCAGGGCTTTGTTCTCCCTCAGGAGGATTATGGTAATGGTATCCTTATCTTCCTGCCCCTGTCTGTCTAGTTCCGCTCTGGCTTCCAGAGAGGTCTCTGAGAAGGCCACGTCTTTATAAATCATCAGTGGTCTTTGAATTCAAAGATAACAGCCTCCAGGGATCACATCTAGAAAGATGTCGGGTAATAAAATAATAAAATTATTAGCCAAGAGTAGGATCACAAAATAAATGACTTGGGAAACTTTCTTGACTTACATAGTTTTTTGATGACTATTTCCCCTAAAAGGAATATTAATATCACTAGGAAAAACAAAAGAAGAGAGAAAAAGTATATACATAGACTTAGGGTTTTGGGAAAAGTTGCAATTATTATTTTGACTAGTAATATGTCCATACTTACTGCAAACTTGAATTTTCAGCAAATGGGATAGAACTATAAAAATCTCCTGATAACTGTCACCATTTAATAAGTGTTATTTTACATTTTTTTTTTTTGGATAGTGCTTCTGAAATTTTAGCTTGCAAGTGAATGACCTGGAGATATTGTAAAACTCAGTTTCCAGAGCCCTATCCCATATCAATGGCTTTGCTTCCCTGCACCCCATAGGCTAGTCTTAATTCAGATGTGTATTATTGGGAAAGTTACATTAAGCATGTTTATATATTTATATTTTAAATATAAAACCTAATTAAGGATAATCACTATAAATTTGATAGATTAATTTATTGGATCATAGAGGGTCAGGATGATGCCATGTGTAACCAGAATATTAGGCACAAGTTTCTCCATTTGTATTTAGCAACTGCATTTTATCTTTACTTCAGTGAAATATGCCATGGTTTCTAAGAAGAAAATGAAGTGCAGATGCAGGCTTGGGTGGCAGTGAAGCCAGAGGCAGACACAATCCTTTGCTTTTCTCACTGGCCGGAGGTCATCTGGCTGGTGTGTTGCCCGAGTCAAACGCCATGGGCCAAGTGCATCTGGCACCAGGGCTCTGCTGCAGTGTACAGGAGCCTAAAGAACCTTCTGGGGCCTGTCCTGGGACCTAACACCCCAACCTTCAGCTTTTTGTCAGGTTGGTTCATTGAGGTATATTTTATACACTGTACGTTTCACCTGTTTAAAGTTCAGTGGTTTTTATATGTTCACACAACATTACAACCATTTCCATTATCTAATTTTGGGATATTTCAATACTCCAAAAAGAAATCTCATACACATTACAGTCATTCCTCATCCCCCAGCCCTGACTCCCAGCCCTTGGCAGCCACTAATGTACTTTCAGTCTCTACAGACTTGCCTAATTTGGCCATTTCACATAAATGGAATCATATGGTCTTCTGTAACTGGCTTCTCTACCTTAGCATAATGTTTTAAAGATTACTCATTTTGTTTTGTAGCATGAATCAGTAGTTCATTCCTTTTCTTTGCCTACTAACATTCTTTGTGTGGATATATCACTTGTTTCTCCAGTCATGAGTTCGTGGGCTGTTGGGTTGTTTCCACTTTTTGGCTATTATAAATAATCCTGCAATGAACATTTATATCTAAGGTTTTATATGAATATATGTTTTCATCTCAATTAAGTATACACCTACAAGTGAAATTGCTGTGTTATAGTCCCACATCCTTTAAAACCTTTTTATTTTGAAATAATTTACAGTAAATTTCAAACCAAATAGCACTGCAAAGTCCTGTTTACCCCTCATCCAGTTTCCCCAATGGAAACATCCTGCAGAAGTGTGGTACAATATTAAAAAGGAAATTGACATTGGTACCATACACGGAGCTTATTCAGATTGTACCGTTTTTACATGCACTCAATTTTGTGGGTTTAGTTCTATGAACTTTATCACATGTGTAGATTTGTGTAATCACCACCCCAATCAAGTGCAGAATAGTTTCATCACAAGGATCCCTCATGCCTTGCCCACTGTGGTTTGAATATATTCCCCCAAATTCTTGTATTAGAAACTTAATCCCTAGTGCAACAGTATTGAGAGGTGGGGCTTTTAAGAGGTGATTAAGTCATAAGCGCTCCGCCCTTGTGACTGGATTAATGCTGTCATCTCAGAAGTGGGTTAGTTATCCTGGGAAGTGAGTTTCTGATAAAATAATGAGTTTGTCCCCATTTGAGAACGCAAGGGCTCTCATGCCTTTCCACCCTCCACCGTGGGTTGACGCAGCGAGAAGGCCCTCATCAGATGCAGGCCCTTGACCTTGGACTTTAGACCCTCCACAACTGTAAAAAAGAAACCTCTGTTCTGTGTAAATTACACAGTCTCAGGTATTCTGTTATAGCCACACCTACCCTCTCTCATCCCCCATTCCTAAACCCTAGCAACCACTAATCTAGCTCCATCTCCGGTAACCTCCTTTAAGTAATGGAAATGTTACAAAACCTATGTCTATTTTCGGCCTATACCAGCTGTATGCAGACTGGGACATCAAAAGATCTGTTTTCTAATTTAATCCCTTGACACATTTTTTTGAACTAATTTCAGCACTCCCATTAGTTTTAACATTTTTTTCTCTTTTGTTCACTGAAATAAGGCCAAGGCAAGGTCCTGCAAACCCACTGCACAAGGGGCTTGATAAACTTAATTTAATAAATGGCTGCTAAATGCAAAATGCTTCACAAGCATTTACTTAATTATGAGAATTAATTTGATCTTATTGATGTCTGTAGGCTATGCATGTAGATATGTAACTAAATATGCAATCACATGATAAATATTATGTTGCTGGGGGCATAGGAAGCAAGGAAAGAAATAGGACTGAAAGATTTTAAAGGCTTTAAAAATATGTACTAAGTTTCTTGTCTATTTCTATAGTTTTACAATAGGAATATAAATGGCTGAGCAGAAAAGCTACAAGCTTTGACCTTGGTACTTGAAAAGGTGAGGTCTAAATAAAACTATTTTGCTGTCTGAATACTATCATTATCTTTAATGAGAGTGGGCATTACAAGGACATTTCAAATTGTACCTTAGGCAATAAATTAGCTGCCAGAACTATATTCAGAGTATTTTCCTCAAAAACGAAAACACTGATCCACCTGCTCTGTCCAGCGACATTATACATCTGATCACATTAATATAAATATCTATTCTAAAGAGTTTTAATATGTCTATCATTGTCCTTTTCATTGAAGAGCACATATCTTTGTGTGTACCTCTAATATTAGACCTTCAAACATAACACTAGGTTTACTAGTTGCTGCTTTTAATGAAGACATATCTTGGCATGGATAACGCTTCTTTTGTTTTTCCTTCATGCTCCCATCTTCTTTCCAACAGAAAATATGATAGTTATGCTACGGATGACCTCCAATGCTAATTTAAAACTTGTATAAGACATATCAAGTCATTTCATACATAGTTAAAGGCAGTCTCTTTGGCTTGAACTCTACTAGGTATTGCGGAGAACAAAGAAATTGCCACAGAATCTTTCAGTGTAGCTCAATTCAACTTTTAGTGACTATGGGGATATTCAACTAATAGTCATTAAGTGTTTATCTTTAATGTAGAGAAAAATTCCTTCACTCTAGGAATTTATAGATTAGCAGGGGAGACCAAAGGTGGTGAATCCAACGATTACCATACACAGTGATGGGGACCGAGAGAAGAAGACCACCTAACTCAGACTAATGATGCAGGAAGGCTTCCTAGAGGAAGGAAGTCTGGCAGTCAGTCTCACATGAGTGCATGTTGCAGAGACATGTCACCATGCCAGCACAGGCCGCGCTGATGCTGTTCTCTGCTAAAAAGGACCCATATTGCATTCACAGAGTGAGCACCTGCCCGGCTTTGAAAGCTGAGAGTAAATGTGATTCTCTTGAAGAACCATTAAATCTCAGTATCTTTTTCTGGGAGTGTTCTTTAAATACTTTTTCTATTTTTCTATCAGAACTATTTAAATTTTGAGTCTAGATTGGGTTAATTTTGGTAAGTTTAAGACCCTCAATTACTTGAAATCTAGAACAATGTCTTTTTGTTTAGTTTTCTCAGTGCCTACTCTAGAGTTACTGAAAAATAAATGGGTTCTCAGTAAATGTATATGGAGTATTTGTTGCATAATGTGTGAGGCAAGCAGTGATATCTACAGGGACAATTTAATAAACAAAAGAGCATGTTTGTACTTTCTGGAACAGTTGAATTGAACCTGTGTGTTTACCTTCACTTCTTTATAAAACCCCACATAAATAATAGTAAATGATTTTTTTTTTTTTAAATGGCTCTGTTAGTCAGCGGCTGATCAGAGAAAACACTCGAACTCTTATTACTTGCAAACCAGCAACTTCGGTGCTGGGGTGATCGCAAGAGGTCTGAAAACACAGCTGGCCAGAAATTGGAGAAGCTGAAGGAGAAGGTAGCCCACGGGAGGGGCAGCTGTCATGGCTGCCCCCCTCTAACTCTGTCAGCAGATAACCAATGTGTGTGATCTACCTTCGCACCTCACGTCCTGCGCTGGCTTTCCAAGCATGAGATAAATGTGTGTGCCATGTTTCTTCCACCCTCCAAATCTCATGTAAAATGTCCTTTGTGCGATGTGATAACCATAAACTAAGCAGGGCAAGGAATTCTGGGAAATGTAGTTCCAGTTTGGTTTAAATTGACACAACTTGAATCCACCACAGTGGCATAAACTCACAACCACAAAGGCAAGATACACACATGGACACACACACACACACACACACACCCCAATTAACAAACACACACACTCACATAGGAAAAAAGACAGGAAAAAAAAAAAGCAAGAAAATGTTGAAAGCTGGAAAGATGAATAGTGACAGATTAGCAGACTTAACAAGCTGAATCCTGATTTAGATGTAGTGAAATCCAAGACACAAACAAATTTACATTACAAATTCATCAAAGGCATAGAAATTGGATATGTCAGTTACCTCTGCAATGAAGGTGAAGGTAGGATTAATATAGGAAGAGTAATCTAAGTTCTTGAAAGTGGGAGAAAACGTGTATGGTTGAAGGAAGTTGTACCATATCGAAATTGGGGTACTATATGAAAGCATTTATATACAAAATGCTAAGATCTCCTAGCCTTCTTCTATTCAGCTCCCAAACACCCAGCAGCTAAGTATACAACCTCTAAATCATAGACTTTAACAAGACCAACAGAAAAGACCTACAGACACTGACAGGGGATTTCTCACAAAATGGTCAACCCAGATAGCCCTACATTAAAGCCCTTGGTAGGTAAATCACAGACATTTGTTTAGAAATACCAATAAGTATTTCAGGGACCACCATCAAATATGAGAGGGCTTCAAAAGATTAACTGACATCCCAGAAAATAATATAATATGATTTTAAGATAGAGACCAAAACAAAACACAAAACAAACCAACTAAACAAACAAGCACACACAATTTAAAGGGAATGGCCTATATAGAAAAAAGAAAATGTTAAGGGAACCATAATATGTTAATAATTAATGTTCTCATATATTTTAAATAAATATTGCATTTATAAGTCAAAAATCCCATGTTATTAAAGGAAATAACATTCAAAGGGAACAATATTGTAGAATTTTAAAATGCTATAACTGAAATAGCTAAAAACTCAAATAATCCAAATGTTTTTTAATGGGTCAGTCATTAAACAAATTGTGGTATGTTCATACCATGAAATACTATCAGCAATTAAAGAAAAATAGACGATTGATACTTTAAACAACTTGAACGGAACTCAAGGGAATCATGCTAAGTTAAAAAAGCCAATTTTGAAAGGAAAGCCCAGCACAAGGGTGAGGGCATGTTCCAGGAGTCACCGTGACCAGGCAGGGAGCACGCCAGTCAATACCGCAGCAAATCAGAAGGATCTAGAAGACGCTTTTTATTTGAAAATGAATCAAAATCCATAGACTACCTAAAATACCTAAATATTAAAAAAATAAAATGTTACTGGAGACATTTTCAAACATACAAAAAGGATAGAATCATGTAATTGTTCCTCATGTACCCTTTACCCAGGTTCAACAGTAATCAATATTCTGCCACTTTCATTTTCACTCTTTTCCCTTATATTTTTATTGAACATTTTAGAAATTGTGGACATGTCATTTCTTTACAAATACAGTATTTATACTGAATGATTCTCTAACACAGAAGAACTTTTTATCTTTTAAAACATAACCACAATACCATTATCATACCCAACCAAAATTAAAAATATTTTCTTAATGCCATCTGAAAATCTCATTTTTAATTTTTCTGGTTGTCTTAAAATGTTCTTCTTTCTTTCCTTCCTTCCTCCCTTCCTTTCTTCCTTCCTTTCCTCCCTTCCTTTTCCTCCTTCTCCTTCTCTTTCCCTTTCTTTCTCTTTCTTTCTTTTTTTCCTTTCCTTTCCTTTTGTTTCCCGTTTCCCTTCCCTCCCTTTCTTTCTTTCCTTTATTTCATTTAAATCAGGATCTAAACCAGGTCTAAATGCAGTGTTTGGTCAATATGTCTCCTATATCCCCACCCCCATTTTGTCATTTTTTTTTTTTTTTAAGAAACTGAGTCAAACCTTCCCACATTCTGGATTTAACTAATTGCATCTTCGTAGTGTGGTTGAGCATGTTTCCTTACTTCTTCCTGTAAATTGGTGTTTAGATCTTAGGGCTTGCCTAGATTAAGCTTCAACTTTTGGGCAAGAATATGTTTTAGATGTTGCTATGTATTTCTTATTGTATAACATTAGAGGCACCATGATAGACACTTTGAGGGATGTTGATAAGATTGAACCTTGAGTTTGGGTGTTATTAATTTAATCCATCCACTAAAATATCCCCCATCAGTGGTTTAGTGGTCCTTGATGATCATTGTCTAGTCTTTTATTACACTGGGGGTTACTAAAGGATGATTTTAAAATTCCATTATTCCTTTTGCACTTTCTGGCTTTGGTTATTATTTAAAGATTTATTTTTAATGGACTATTAGGTTACCCTCAAATACAGTTCATGTAAAAAGGCAGAATATTCTTTCTAGTTTTCAGAATGTGACTTTATTCCCCAGCAACCTTCAGGGTGAACCAGTGGACTTATTAGATAGAAACTAGTGGATTGTATATATTTAAAAATTGCAGTGACTATTCTTTTTGATGACAAAATTATTCCATCAAATCAGCTCCTTGTGCCATTTTGACATGATTCTGATCTTTAATGAGATTCTTGTTTTTAAACAGTATAAGCCATTCTGATCTCATTCTGTACTTTTTCTGCAAAAAAAAAAAAAAGTGGACTCAGTAAAACCTTTGTTCTTTTTAAGTGGTAAATTGTGTTTAGCTTTACCACTACTGTAGCAATACTACTTGTGCATTAGGTTGTTTCTAGCACTTTCAGTGGTTTAATCATGAAAATGAGTTATTTAAAAGAAAGCATTACATAATGAGTTCAAACTGACATTACCAACTCTAAGATTGAAGAATTTTATGTAGTTTTTGCCTTTTATATTTAATGTTTTATGATAAGAACTTTATATTCTGTTGACAATAACATTATTATTTATTAGCTTTTCCTTGCTATGTATAATACTTTTATAATACAATAGCAATATTGTTTAAAAATAAGATTATTTAATTTAGGAGTTTAATTTTATTGATAGGATATGTCCTACCATACTCTATTAGTCAAATACTGTTTTAACACTTAATATGTTTATCTATGAGTTCATAATAATACTAAAAATATTCTCATTGGCCACTTTTGGAGTATACTAGGGAGAAACTTCAGTATTCTGAAACTGACGAATTAAAGGAAAAGCATAAAACATTTATCTTGCTTATCCCCTCTAATCTTGTAGTTTTGGGACATCAAATAATTGATGAGGGATGTTTCCATTTTATGAAGTATTCCCACTAATAAATCAGGAAGGAATGATAGAATTAGAGTAACCACTCACCAGCTGGTTTGTCTTTGGGGAAAGTACTTGTATTTTATGAGCTTATTTACAGTATCCATAAATAGGAATGCTGTTACCGGGCTTCACCCTCTGAGATCTCCCAGTGACTGAGCCAACATTTAAGGAACAAATATATTAGGAACAGTAGGTTAACTTAGATAGTAAATGACCCCAAACTTTCAATGGCTTAGCAAAATAAACATTTATTTTATGTTCACATCACACTGCAGTGTGATCCTGCTCAGTAAAGTCGCACGGCGACAAAATCCTCTTTTGTACTGTAGCTTCATGTCATTTAGGTCCTTGAGGTCCTCTGTGAGGATTTTGGTTGCTTCCCTGACTTGCTGTGGTCACTGGGGCATCAGCGAGTCATGCGGGCAGAGGCCTGGCAAGGCTCTCTTGCTGCCCTGGGAGCCTTTACGGCGTCAACTCCCTGCTAGAGCAGGAGCTCTGCACACTGCATCCCGCGTCCGCCTGCCATGCGGACCCCGGCTGAGCAGATGCATGGTATGGTGGTTGTTTTAGGTCAAATTTGAAGTGCTTTTTCTGGAGGAGGTGTTCGTTTTTATACAGCAATGTATAACTGATACACTGAGAATAAAGATGACAAATTAGCCAAATATACTGGTGATTGTTGAAGCTGGTTGTGATGATATCTGGTTCATTCTATTACTCTCTGTGCCCTTTGTATGTATTTGAAAGCTCCTATAACAAAAGAATGAAGAAGAAAATACCGAATTTCAATATTACTTGAAAGAATTCCTAATTAAATTCATCTGTTCTGGCAGGCGTGGTGGCTCATGCCTGTAATCCTAGCACTCTGCAAGGCTGAGGCAGGAGGGTCGCTCCAGGTCAGGAGTTGGAAACCAGCCTGAGCAAGAGCGAGACCCCGTCCCTACTAAAAATAGAAAGAAATTAATTGGCCAACTAGAAATATATAGAAAAAAATTAGCTGGGCATGGTGGCGCATACCTGTAGTCCTAGCTACTTGGGAGGCTGAGCCCAGGAGTTTAAGGTTGCTGTGAGCTAGGCTGATGCCACTGCATTCTAGCCCAGGCAATAGAGTGAGACTCTGTCTCAAAAAAAAAAAAAAAAATCATCTGTTTTAATTTCTTTTAAATGTTTAAAATTGCTTTTCTATTACATTTAGTTTTTTTTAATTATTTAAAATAGTTTCATGGTTTTGAAGTTAAAAATATGAAACATCCAGAAAGGTATTACTTTCATCCCTGTCCTCTGCCCCCATTTTTTCTGTTTCCCAGTAAGCATTCATTTATATTAGTTCTCACCTGAACAATTCAGGAGACATTTGACGGTTGTAGTAAATTTGGAGTTATATTACCAATGTATCCATAGAAAACTGGGCAAATGAGAGAATAAGACAATTATTAATTTCAAGAATAATTAAATTTTCTCAGGAAAGGAAAAATAATCACATTATAATATGTGGCGAATTTGTGAATAGCATTTACATTGAAATGTCATCATAAACAGAAACCATGGATCTAACTAAATTTACTGTTGTAATGGAAGGGGAGGGAAATGGAAAATTGCTTATATTTGGGGATGGGGAGAAAAAGGGCTAAGTTTTCATTTTCCATATTGGTAAGTAACTAGGTAACTTGTAAAAGTGAAAAATCAAGAACCAACATTACAGACATGCTATTTAGAGATATAATAATAGTCAATATCAAAAGAATAAGAATAAAACATCATCATCTCTGTACAGAAGGGAGTTAGGGGATGTTGGTTTTTCATAACAAGCCTGTGGCTTATGATGAAAATTGGGAAAAAAATCAAGTAAACAGAAAACTCAAGAAAAAATAAGAGGCAACATGACGTAAAACAATGGGGTAATAATAATAATAATATGTTTTGTATTTATCAAGCACTTCCTCTGTGCCGTACATGGATTATCTGTTTGAATTCTTACTACAGCAGTATGAGGTAGACTCTTTGTAGACCTATAACCAGATGAGTAAAATAATGCTTTGAGGGTTTAATAGCTACCTATTATAATGAATCATTAGAAAATTTAGCATGTAGAAACAACACACATCATCTCATAGTTTCTCTGGGTCTGCGAGCAACTTGCGGGGTGGTTCTGGCTCATTCTCGCACACGGCCACAGTGAAGAAATCAGCCGAGGCTGCAATCACTGCACCGTGTGACGGTGGGACTCTGCCTTGGTGCCTGCTCATGTGGCCTGCTGCAGAAGCTTCCAAGCTCAGTGTTTTGGGCCTCTCCCCAGGGCTGCCTGGTGACGTGGCAGCTGGCTTCTACCACGGCAAGTGATCCAGGGTCACTCAAGATGGAAATTGCTGCCTTTTTATAATCTAATCTTGCAAATGACATCTATCACTCTGTCATATTCTATCTGTTAGAGTAAGTCAGCAGGTCCAGCCCCCTCAGGGGGAGGGCATGAATTTATGAGCAGGAGGTGACCACCAGGGAGTGTCCATTGTGGGCATGGGCTTAGAGGTTACCTAGCGCAGTGAAGTAGCTTGTCCAGGCTCCCACAGGTAGTCAGTGGTAGCCCAGCCAAGCAAAACCACCCATTTTGATTGCAGGGTTCATATTCTTAATCACTATGCAACCACTATGTGCTGCAGGGGTGGCCTTTACCCTTTGTGGGACAACAGAAACTCCTTCCTCATTGTTGTCATCTTGGGAGTGTGAGCATGATTAGGGACAGGCCACTCACAAAAGAATAACTTCTACAAGTATGACACACACCTGACGGTGCTGTCAGGTTCTGGCAAACATAAATGAGCTGTACAGTATGCTCAAAACTAGGGGTTCATGTCTCACTCCCAGGTGCCTCCTGCCACAGACAGTGCGCAGAAATGTGAGGTTATTCCAGAGTACAAGGATAACCTTGAATTCACTCTAATTTATCAAAAGTCAGATGATCTTAGGCCTTATTACTTTACTGGTAATGAATTATTTGAGGCACCCCTCACACTTGATCATGACAAACTGCAGCTCCATATTCCTGGGATGGGGCATTAGTCACAGGGGCAGGAGTTGGCTAAGGTGAGGGGTTTGTACTAGATCTTGGAAGCTGTTGGGAGGCACTGAAGTGTTTCGAGCATGGGAGGGTGACATGATTGGACATGTTCCTGCTGCTCTGAGCTATGGTCCTTTGTCTGAAGTATCCAGTGACATTCTATATTTTTACATGTGAGACAGTAGATGTCTCCTTTATACTCCAACAGATTTATTCCTGTTGCTTTAATACAATTTTTATATTTCTCAAACCTGCAGATTGGTCAATGCCTCCTGTCTCAGGGTACTTGGGCCTGTTTCTACCTGAGCACCACAAAGACCTCTGTGGCTGCCAGCCAGGCTGTGAGCATTCTGGAGCACAGACTGATTGCCTCCTACATGGTTCTGTGCCCTGGGGGCAACCACATCTGTTGACGAGTATTCAGACCTCAGCAACCGGATGTTAAGTGAAAATGGACTGAGCCTGATTGTGCACTTACCTATATGTTAGCTACCATACTGAGCCCCAGGCATATAGAAAGAAGACACTGTCCTTACTTTAATAGTAAAAAGTCTCAACTGTAGATATGCATTACTTTTTTTGTTCATTTACTAGTCAAACATTTATTCCGCTCCTGCTGTGAGTGTGGTGCTCTGCTAGATGTAGGGACACAACATCAAATACGCAACGTAGCTACGCTGACAGATCCTGCAGCCCACTGAGGGAGACTGAGTGGGACACTGATGATCCTAGCCCCGCGTACAGTGGGAGCACGGGGGAGGGGCACGGAGCAGGTGAGGGGAGACATTTTGAGGGATATAACCTCTGAGATGATTTTAGAAGAATAAGTGAGCTAAAACGAATAGATGATGTGGCTTTGTCAATAGATGATGTGGCTGTGTCACTATGAACACACTAGTTTGTTAAAGCGCTGGGGAAAACGTCAAGGCTACAGAAGAAAGGGAAAACAATGCTCAGGGAATAAATTTAAGTGGGAGTTACTGACCCCTGCAGAGGGATATGCAAATCCAAGCAAAGTTATCTCTCTGCTGCCTTTGTGTCTTTGCAGCCATCTACGAGCAGTCCTGCGAGGTGTACAGGCACCAGGGCAACACGGCTGGCTTCTTCCGCATCGACTCGGATGGCAGTGGGCCGCTGGGACCTCTCCAGGTGTTCTGCAACGTCACCGGTAAGGCTCCCGCTTAGCCCGGACACCTGACGGTGCAGAGCGAAGGGAAACGTACTGGAAGTGGACCCCTGTGTGCACGCAGATTTAAAGGAACAACTTGTGGAGGGAAGGGTGTTTTGGTGAATAGCAGGAATTCACAGCTAGGTTATTTTCATGGGAGAGATACAGAAAAGGAAGCTTATTAATGGTCTTGATAATGTTTCACTGAAGCACGGATTGATTTTCCAGCGTTTGCTGTAGGGCTTGCCAAGGACGTTTTCTTTTTTAAAACAAAAACAGAAAGAAAGGGAAAACAAACAAAAAACAAAACTCACGATCAGTGGGAAGCCCTGACTTGAGAAGTAGGAAAACCTGGCTGGTGTTCGGCCCTGAGAACTGTGTGACCTGGGTGAATCCTAGCTTGTCTGAGGTTCGCTTGATCATCAGGGGAAGGGAATAACCGTGCCCACCCCTAAAGCCATGAGAATTAACTGCAATCGTGTGTCTTGGAGTAGCTAGCCAGACTGGGTAGTCTGCAGATGCCTAACAGAAAAGTGAGCTGTTTCCGTTTTCCCCGGAAATCTCTTGATAGCTTGCAACTTCTTTCTCAAGCACAGAAGGACATAGTAAGAGGCAATTATTACATGGGTTTAGAAACAGCCTATGATCACTAATTTACTCTGCAATATAATTCCACAAAGCCAAATCCTGATGTAATAGTTATTTAAAAATCCAGCTATGCAAGCACTTCTGCCATTTTGTGCATCATTAATTGGCACATACACATCTTTTGTTTGTTTATTTCAAGCACTGGTCTTCAGAGATCCCAGCTGCATCCTGTAGTGAAGCTAGGAAGCAGGGGTCTCTTAAGGCTCATTGAATCCTCAGCCCCCGGCTTCTCTGCAACAAGGCAACACATTTATGGCGTTCTTTCTGTAGCCACTGTTCTAGACGCTGAAGGTATGCAGAGAAGTAAGACCTAGCGGCTGTCGTTCATGAGGCAGTGAAGTAGGGAACACTCCCATGCCATATCATGGGCAGAAATGCAAGCAAACCATGGCAAGAAATGGTGATGAAGGACACTTAGTAATTTGCCCATCTGGATACAAAGGGCCACACTTTTTCTGCAGAAGATGCTAGTTACCTGGAATTGGATAACATTTTCTTGCATTTCCATAGTGCTTCATCTCTCAAAAATAGATGTATGCTAGCTGCCTTTCAGCAACCCTATAACAAAATTAGAAAGTATATAACTGTTTTATTTTCATGATTGTTATAACCTAGAATGTTCAACAACCTAGTCAGGGACTAGGCCTCTCAGTGGATCTTGGTTTTTAAAACATAATTAACATATGGATTCTTATTTAGATACTGCAAATGTCCCAGGCCCAGAAATTCTAATTCAGTAAATGCTCTCACTGAGGTCCCCAGTGATTCTGATGCAAATTCTTCCTGGCCACACTTTACCAAAAAACTGAGGAAGTAATTTGGCTACAGAATCAGGCAAGAGAGAGAAATGCCTGCTGCAGAGTGGCCAGGTGTGACTTGTAATCCTAGGAGTGGGGGGCAAGGGGCATCGATTACTGAGCCCCAGTCATCTATGAGAATGGACCTGAGAGTTTGCAAATATCATCTCTTTTAATCCTTACAACAAAAATCAGAGGCAGACATTTTGTTTTTTATCTCAATCTAACATAGAAGGAAAGAGAATATGAGCATTTCATGACACGCTCAAGGTAATAAATTCTGTGACTAACAGTCAAGACTCAAAAAGTAAGCAGAGCCTTCTGGTTCAGTAATAATCCGTATCATGGAAATGGCAATTGGTTACTTTGTATTGCGTATGTGTTGCTTTAAACACTGGTTTTTAAAAAAATATTATAAAAATAGTCAATGTTAATTGTAGAAAATTTAGAGAAAAAAGTAAAAATATGAAGGACATGTTAAAACCACCTATAATCTACAATCCAGAGATTGTTATCATACTGTTAGAATTCCCTTGGTGCTTCTTTCTAGGAATGTGCATGTGTGTTTTTTTCTACGAATGTATATGTTAGATATATACATATATATATTTTTAAATCATAAACTTTAATTTTACTGTACAAGTGTAGACTTTTCTTTATTAAAATATATCTTGAAATTAAAATATATGCATTAAATAGAGCTTAGGAATTTTAAACTCTCCAAAGTAATGCTACTATAACACAAGGACACAGAGGGCCTAATCACTGACAGGTCTCGTTTACATAGAGGTCTCCGCTTTATCTCGCAGCAGCCTGCTTGCAGGGCTTATGTTTGCTAGCTTATCTGAGAATGGCTAAAGGTGAATGTGTGCTTGTATTTAAAGTTGATGTTTTGCTGATGTCATTCTGAAAAAATCAGAGCATCTGTGTTGTGTCCTGAGTTAACCGGCTTGATATACGCGATTGGGCATTTCTTATGAATTTGATTTTTTTTTTTGTTACATGCAGTAGAAAAATGTATAGGTTTTTGTTTTTGTTTGTTTTCTAAAATACCTACAGAAATAAAAGCGAAGCTCTGTATAGGCTGGATTATAAAATTCTCATATTTAATTGGTAAACAATTTTCTGATACATAAATGTAATGATTAGATATGCATCTTTATGTTCAAAAATTGTAAATGTTCAATGTTCTTAAATAGGAATGACTTATGACACTGAAGAGTATGACACAGCAGTCCAGGAAGGAGAGTGAAGGAGAAGGGAGAGAGGAAACATAAGTAGGAAAACTTGTTCCATCTTTAACTCTGGTTTCCAAAAGCACCATGTTGCTGTTCTCTGCACTTTGCGGTAACCCCATAAAGAGTGTGCACAGGGCCGGGTGGCAGGACACCTGAGTTCTCTTTCTACACCTGTGCTGATCAGCTGAGTGACTGTGGCCAGTCCCACATCTCTAAAATTAGGATCTGGGGCAAAGTGTTTTCATAGCCCTTCCTCTGAGTGATCCATTGAGATTCCACAGAAAAGAGGAAGTTTCTCCCAGGAAGTCTATGGATACTTGCAAATAGATGTCATGAGGCTGAAGATGGGCAGGTTTTTATTGTGGGATACAGAAAATTTGAATCCCAGCTACTAATGCACGCAGGCAGGGGCACGTTAGCTCCCCCTACCTGTAGGCAAGGTGGTACCTAACCTGTCCTGGGCGATCTCTGTCTGTGCATGTCACCTACACACAGAGCTGTGTTTCGAGGGGAGATTGCCAAATGCCTAAGTAACAGCCATCCTATTTGTTATAAAGCAACATCGTCCCTGCATGGGGAAAGTAGGTCAATATATTGGAGTGACTTAAGGAGGCAATTAAGCTTATTGATGAAGCGGACTGAATCTAGACCTCTACAAACTGTGGACAGGGTGCCATCCCCAGAACTATGTTCTGAGTTGCTTCACCAGAGGACTACTGGATGGGACAGAGAGAAGGCACAGTTTTTGGATGGAGGATTGAGTGAATTAATTGATGAGGAAGATAAAAGACTTAGTTTCCTCAGGAACACACGTTTGCCCTACTTTTAACATCTTCATATTAATAAATGATTTACAATTCAGGTCAGCTCAATATAAATTTGCGCAGCACGGGTATATGGAAAGTGCTGCAGTTGTGAAGGTGTGTTTGTGTCAGTTTTCTAGGGCTGCTGTGACAAAGTACAGGCAGACTTTGGAGGAATCTCAAATTCGGTTCCACACCACCACAGTAAAGCGAGTGTTGCAATAAATGGAGTCACATGAAGTTTTTTGGTTTCCTACCTAGTGTATATAATAGTTATATTTATACTATCCTGTAATCTATTAAATATGCAACAACATTAAGTCTAAAGAAACAATGTACATACCTTAATTTTACAAATTTTATTGCGAAAAATGTTAATGATCATCTGAGCCTTCAGGGAGTCATAATCGTTCTGCTGGTGGGTGGGGAGGGTCTTGCCTTGATGTTGGTAGCTGCCGACTGAGCAGGGTCGTGGCTGCTGCAGGTTGGGGTGACTGAGGCAATTTCTTAAAATAAGGCAACAATGAAATTTGCTGTATGGATCGACTCTCCCTTCTATGAAAGATTTCTCTCTAGCGTGTGATATATTTGATAACATTTTACACACAGTAGAACTTTTTTCAAAATTAGAGTCAGTCCTCTCTAACCTTGCCACTGCTATTTCAACTAAACCTATAGAATATTCTAAATCCTTTGTTGTCATTTCAATAATGTCCACATCGTCTTTATAAGGAGTAGATTCCATCTCAAGAAATCACTTCCGGCAAGACGGCAGATGAGAAACACCGCCAGACAGAGTATCTCTGCAGAAAAAACAGATTCTAGGAGAAAATACAAGAAAGAAGCAAGCAGATGAGCATACACTGGACAAGGGTCGGAAAGAGGGGTACCTGAGACCACAGGAGAATCCACGGGAGGAGGTTGTGTAGGAGAACTGGAAGCAGAGACCTCCTGAATAACCTGGAGACTAGTGGCAAGGGTAGGTGGAGCAGTTAACTCTCCCCTCCCCTGCATCTTGGACTTCTGGTGGGCTCCCCAGCGGGTGGAGAGACCCACAGACACCAGCCCAGAGACGGCCACCGCCAGTGAGTGGTAAGCCTGTAGCAGACGCGGCACCAGGCTCCCAACTCCTGCAGGACACCTCCCTGTGCACATACCCGAGCCACGTGGCAGGCGCCATATTGCCTAATTCTCCCCTCCCCCTTCCCTATCTCCGGCTGCCAAGAGAGACAATATAGCCACCAGCCTGAAGCATCTCCAGGGAATGGGACCTTCCCTTTTGGGGCCCTAAGCTGACTGAGGGGTACTCAAGTGGTGAGCTCTCTACCCACCAGCCCTCCCAGGTGCTGCTGGCACGGTGATTGCAGGAGAACGGGGAAGACCCTGAAGCTGAGAGACATAGACCCAGCTTGGGCTCCCCATGGGTGAATTGGGACTGGCACTCCTTTCCCTGGTGGGGATATAGTTTGAAATCTGGGGCTCAGAGGTCAGACCTGCAGACCAGATCCCATGCACCGAGGTCTCACATTGCCCAGGGCACAGAAGCGATATACGTGAACAGCCTACTGAGGTGTGTGTGCCTTCAGGGGCAGATCAGTGTCCTAGAGGGCAACCCTCCTCCCAAGGGGGGGCCGTGTGCCCAGCCCAGGTAGCAATCCTGTGCAGGGAACCTCCCAGCTGGTACCACAGCCAGGGGATGCCCGGTGGCGTGAGGTCTGGCCTGCTGGCAGAGGCCCAGTAGTAGCCGTGGAGTTGGGGAGGGTGGAAAGGAGCGAGGCCCACTCCAGACTGTGGGTCTCAGACAGCCCCACCCCTACACACAGACTTTCTGACTGAGCGGGCCCCCATTCTAGCCCCTCCCTGACAGCTTTTCCAGGAAGCAGAGAACAGAACTTTGATCCCTGCTAACGGCATTTGTGCATGACTGCAGGCTTACCCAACCCAGCTCTACCCAGACTCACTCCCAGAGCAGCTCTCACTGAGGTGGAGAACAAGGACACACCTGGAAGTCCCAGGGCCACACCGACCACCTGAGGCACCAGAGTGCCTCTCCAGAGGAACAAGACCTGGATACAAGACCCAAAAACAACAGTGTACCTTGTTCCTCTGAGAATGAGCCACCTACTGACAGGGAGGACATTCTGCACACCGTTGTCACAGCACCTACTGACTCATCATACAGGGTGTGGTCGAAACTCACCCACAAACAGCAACTACTGTCTCAGAGAATAAACAGGGTGTGTCATTATCCAAACAAAAACCTAAAGGCAAGAGGCAATAACTGATCCAGATGGGAAGAAATCAGCAAAGGAACTCTGGAAAAATGAAGACCCAAACAGGAAGCACACCCCCAAAAGGGGAGAACCACCCCTTTAGAAATGGATACAAACCTAAACAGACCACTAAAATGACAGCAGAGGAATTTCAAATGTAGATCATAAGAAAATTCAACAACTTGCATGAACAACTGGTTAACCAACACAAAGAAAATGCAAAAATATTCCAGGACCTGGAAAAAAAAAATCACTAAAGAAATTGAAACAATGAAGAAAAGCCTACCCGAACTCCTGGAAATGAAGAAACAATTCAGGGAACATCAAAACACAGTGGAAAGCCTCAAGAACAGGGTAGATCAAACAGAAGAAAGAATCTCAGAGATTGAAGATAACATCTTCCAATTAAATAAATCAGTCACACAGATAGGGCAGAGAAACAAGAGAAAAGAGAAAAGCCTACAAGAGATGTGGGATTATGTGAAGAAACCTAATGTGAGGGTCATAGGGTTACCAGAAGGGGAAGAATAAAACACTCAAGGGTTGGGCAAGCTATTTGAAGATATAATAGAGGAAATTTTCCCAGGCCTTGCTAAAAATCTCCAGATACAAGTTAAAGCTCAAAGGAACCCTGGGAGATTTAATGCAAACAGGAAGACATCACGACATGCAGTCATCAGACTGACCAAAATATCAACTAAAGAGGCCCTTCTAAGAGCTGTAAGACAAAAGAAGCAAGTAACATACAAAGGAAAGCCAATCCGAATAACACCAGACTTCTCTACTGAAATTTTACAAGGAAGGAGAGACTGGGGCCCCATTCTCACTCTCCTGAAACAGAATAATGCCCAGCCTTGAATCTTATTCCCTGCAAAGCTAAGTTTTGTACGTGAAAGAGAAATCAAGACATTCTCAGATAAGCAAAGACTGAGGGAATTCACTAAGACAAGATCAACCCTTCAAGAAGTACTCAAAACAGGGTTACCCACAGATCAGCACAATAAACACTCACAAATGTAAATCTACTCAAAGCTAAAAATCAAAACCCAGATACCACAATGGCTCAAGAGAGAAAACAAAGCAATAAATTCAACCCAATATAATGAACAGAAATCTGCCCCACCTATCAGTTATCTCAATAAATGTGAATGGCTTGAACTCCCCACTCAAGAGACATAGGCTGGCCGAATGGATAAAAAAAACACAGCCAAGTATCTGCTGCCTTAAGGAAACACATCTAACCTGCAAGGATGCAGTTAGACTAAAGGTAAAGGGCTGGAGACAATATTAAAAGCAAACGGAAGCCAAAAGAAAGCTGGCATGGTGGTACTGATTACAGATAATTTAGTTTTTAAATCAACAAAAATAATAAAAGACAAATAAGGTCACTATATAATGGTGAAGGGTACAGTTCAACAAGAAGACATAACAATTCTAAATATATATGCACCCAACCTTGGAGCACCCAGATTCATAAAGCAAAATCTACTTGATCTAAACAAATGGATAAACAACAACACCATAATAGTCGGAGACTTTAATACCCCACTAACAGCACAGGACAGATCCTCCAAACAGAAAATCAAGAAAGAAATAATGGACTTACACAGAACTCTAGAACAAATTTGCCTCACTGAAATTTACAGGACATTCTACCTCAAAACCATTGAATATACATTCTTCTCATCAGGTCATGGGCCATTCTCTAAGATTAACCACACCCTAGGACACAAAGAATGTCTCAAACAATTTAAAAAATCAGAAATTATACCATGTATCTTTTCAGACTACAATGGAATAAATGTAGAAATCAATCCTAACATTTCTACACAGTCATGGAAACTAAACAACCTTCTGCTGAATGATCACTTCATAAATGAGGAAATCAAGATGGAAATCAAAAGATTCTTTGAAGTAAATGACAAAGGAGACATAAGTTATCAAAACCTGTGGGACACAGCTAAAGCAGTCCTGAGAGGAAAGTTTATTTCCATAAATACCTATATCCAAAAGTTGAAAAGATCACAAATAGAAAACTTAATGAATCATCTCAAAGAGCTGCAAAAAGAAGAACAGATTGACCCCAAACCCAGCAGAAGAAGTGAAATCATTAAGATCAAATCAGAACTAAATGAAATTGACAACAGGGAAACTATACAGAAGATTAATAAAACAAAAAGTTGGTTCTTTGAAAAAATAAACAAAATTGACACACCTTTGGCTAATGAAAAGCAGAAAAGAAAAATCTCTAATAAGCTCCATCAGGAACAATAAAGGAGAAATTACAACTGAAGCCGTGGAGATACAAGATATAATTTATGAATACTATAAAAACCTCTGTGCACACAAACTGGAAAATGTGGAGGAAATGGACAATTTCTTAGAAACACACAGCCTCCCTAGGCTTAACCAGGAAGAAATAGAATTCCTGAACAGACCAATATCAAGTACTTAAATTGAAAAAGAAATAAAAACCCTTCCTAAAAAGAAAAGTCCTGGACCAGATGGTTTCACACCCGAATTTTGCCACACCTACAAGCAAGAACTGGTGCCCATCCCACAGAAATTATTCCACAACATCAAGAAGGATGCTCCCCAACACATTTTATGAAGCGAACATAACCCTGATACCAAAACCAGGAAAAGATGCAACAATAAAAAGAAAACTACAAACCAATATCCCTTATTGATATAGATGCAAAAGTTCTCAACAAAATCCTAGCCAATCGAATCCAGGTGCTTACCAAGAAAATAATCCATTATAACCAAGTGGGCTTCATCTCAGGGATGCAGGGCTGTTTCAACATATTCAAATCTATAAATGTAATTCACCATATAAACAGAAGCAAAAATAAAGACCATATGATCCTCTCAATAGATGCAGAGAAAGCATTTGACAAAATTCAACACCCTTTTATGATAAGAATGCTCAACAAAATAGGCATAGATGGGGCTTTCCTAAAAGTGATACAAGCCATATATGACAAACCCACAGCCAATATCATACTGAATGAGGAAAACTTGAAAGCATTCCCACTTAGAACTGGAATAAGACAAAGTTGCCCACTATCTCCATTTCTATTCAACATAGTGCTGGAAGTCCTTGCTATAGCAATCAGACAAGAGAGTGGAATTAAGGGCATCCGAATGGGAGCAGAAGAGATCAAATTCTCACTCTTTTCTGATGACATGATACTATACCTAGAAAACCCCAAGGATTCAACCAAAAAACTCCTTGAACTGATAAATGAATTTGGTAAAGTCTCAGGATACAAAATCAATACACAGAAATCATAGACATTCATATACGACAATAATAGTACAAGTGAGAACCAAATCAAAGACTCAAATCCCTTCAAAATAGCAACAAAGAAAATCAAGTACCTAGGAATATATTTAACTAAGGAGGTAAAAGACCTCTACAGGGAGAACTATGAAACACTGAACAAAGAAATAGCAGAGGATGTAAAAAGGTGGAAGAATATACCATGCACAAGGGTCAGCAGAATCAACATTGTTAAAATATTTATACTACCCAAAGTGACCTATGGAGTCAATGCAATCCCTATTAAAATGCCATCATCATTTTTCACAGATATAGAAAAAATAGTTTTGCACTTCATATGGAACTAAAGAAGACCACATATAGCAAAATCAATCCTAGGCAATAAAAACAAAATAGGAGGTATCAATTTACCATATTTCAAACTATACTACAAGGCTATAGTAAGTAAAACAGCTTGGGACTAGCACAAGAACAGGGACATCGACCAGTGGAACAGAACAGAGAACCCAGATATAAAACCATCCTCATATAGCCAACTAATCTTTGACAAAGCAGACAAAAACATTCACTGGGTAAAAGAATCCTTATTCAATAAATGGTGCTGGGAAAACTGGATAGCCACATGTAGAAGACTGAAACAGGACCTACACCTTTCACCTCTCACAAAAATCAACTCATGCTGGGTAACAGACTTTAACATTAGGTGTGAAACTATTAGAATTCCAGAGGAAAATGTTGGAAATACTCTTCTAGACATTGGCCTAGGCAAAGAATTTATGAAGAAGGCCCCAAAGGCAATCACAACAGCAACATAAATAAATAAATGGTACCTGATCAAATTAAAAAGCTTCTGCACAGCCAAAGAAACTATCAAAAGAGCAAATAGACAGCCCACAAAATGGGAGAAAATTTTCAGAAGCTACACATCTGATAAAGGGCTGATAACTAGAATCTATTTAGAACTCAGGAAAATCAGCAAGAAAAAATTAAACAACCCTATCAAAAAGTGGGCAAAGGACATGAACAGAAACTTT
>VSMD01087877.1:0-46945 GCA_008750895.1 Mirza zaza
CAGCACTTGGGTCTATGTTTGTAAATAAAAGCAATTTCTTGAGAGTACCAAGGCCTTTTTTCTTAGGAAGATCTCTTACAGTTTTATACATAGGATTAGACACATAGCAAATGCTTAATAAATAAATGCTGTTGAATTAAAATGGAAGTGAATTTGGCAGTATTTAAGTGAATCTTAAATACTGGACGCGTTTTTCATGTTGTGTTACATGCATAGACACTGTTCTGAAGGAATGAGGTAATATAGCCCTTTCTCTGCCCTCTGCTACTTAGACAGCTAATTTAAAGGGGTTACTTGGAGTTAGTGTTGTAGAAACTCACAGACCAGGGAACACACAGTTCAGCCCCTCATTTTACGAATGGAGAAACTGAGGCCCTATGGGGAGGCAACTTGGCCAAGTGAGGCAGTGAGTTGCACTGGACTATCACCTGGGTCTCCTGGTTTCTGCCCTGACCTGTCCTGTCCAGTTGGTGTTGGCTCTGGCCTGATGGCTGTTCTTCCACTCTGAGGGTCCTGTGGGCTTCATTTGTAAATTGTGCTGCAGGGCATCCCTCCCCCTCCCCAGCCCTATATCTCCCCTTCATAGTCCCGTTCAGGTCCCCTCCCCCATGGAGACAGGCTCCCATCCTTGGCATTCTCTCCTGCTGCCTGGCAGACCTCCGTCTCAGCATTCTGGTCATGCATTTGCTCTTGATTTCGCAGAAGGACAGAAGCCCAGAACCATGTTGGAGACCCTAAGTGACTTTGAAATAGCCCGAATGTGGCAGTGACTTGTGCTAGTTCATCTGACACTTGCGGGGAGGCTGTAGAGTGCGATGGTTATGACCGTGGGCTCTGGGGCCAGAGAGTCTGGTTGGAATCCAGGTCTACTGCTTAACACCTGCATTGTGTGAGACAAGTCACTCAGGCTCTCTGAGCCCCAGTTTCCCATCTGTGTATGGGGACGAGTTGTTTTGCTTTTCTCATGAAGTTGTTTTAAGCCACGATTCTGATAGCGTCCTTGAACACGCTCTGTAAATCACAACACTGGCCTGTGTCAGAGGAGCTGGTGACAGGGCTGCTGCTGCTGCTGCTCACTGCTCCCAGGCCCTTTGTTACTGACCAGTAGCAGCAAGGATTAGGCTGGTGATGCCTTATGCTTGATACAACCTCTCTAAAATATCTAGTTTTTGAGGACCGTCACAGTGATCTGTATATTTCTGTTTCAAGAACCTTGCCTGATACCAATAGGGGATTAAGACATGTGTGTTAGCTCGAAAAAATGACGTCTTGGTGTGTGATCCTCTGATGGGTACCCATGGATGTATTAATAGGTCTGCAAGTGGACCATGATTAGCCAGCAGGAGAGACTGCAGAGCTCCTGGAATGGAGGGAGGAGGGGGTGGGGGAGGATGAAGGCCTCTTTGGGGCAGATGTGGGAGGCAGAGGCAGGTAGAGGCCCGGCATGCCTGTGGTTCTCCTCTGCGTGATTCCTAGAGGACATGAGGGAGCTGGGGGGGCTGAGAGGCTGTGGATTGCGGGGGCGGGGGGCTGTCTGGCCCATGCCTCTGAGCGTGCTGGCCAGCGTGCTCCAGGGACCACACCGCTGCTCCTTTGCAGGGGATTTTCCACAGTTCTCCTGGAATGAAACCCAAGCCAGAGGCCTCTCCGAGAGGCTCATGGACCTGTTTGTCAGCATCTCGCAGCTCATTCACAAGGGTCGCATCGGTGAGGCAGTTCGGGGATGGGCTGGGGTTTCTTAAGTGGCCAGAAATGTTTGTCAGGGCTTGTTTATGCCTGGGCTGAGAGTGAATGGGAGGGCAGAACCCCAAGAGGGTTCTCTGACAGCTACTGCCTCAGATTGTCCCGAGTTCTTAGGCAAACGAACCCACTTTGGCCTAAGGACGGAAAAAGAAGAAGAGAAACCCAGGCGAAGGAAGAGAGAAGGAGAGAAAACCCAGGGAGAAAAGCCATGTCCCTCTCCCCCACCCCCAGTATGAGACAGAGACAGCCTAGCCCTCCAGGACAGAGAAAGGTGGCCTTCAGGGGTCCTGCAGTCCCGTGTGGGGGTCTCACGGCCCTGCCCCTAGTGAGTTTTCTTCTGGAGAAGAGAGACTAACACCCCGTGTTCTTGGAACTTCCCGTGGGTTCTGGAGCTGCCAGTTGAGGAGACCGACAGTTTCCTTCAGAGAGTCTGGGTTCTGAGGGGGGACCAGGGACAAAAGCCAGTGAGGAAAATATGCCCCAAGGCATCCATGCTAAGGCGCATCGAGGGAAGGGAGCTCAGAGCCCTGGGCTTGGGTGTAGGGTGTCAACTGGGCATGTTTCCGAAGGAGGGGAGGGTGAGGCAGGCCAGAGAGGAGCTAGGGACTGGATTGTCCTCTGGGGAAATCCAAGGAGAGCTATCTGGGGAGAGATCATCTGGGAATGAGGCAGAGGCAACGTCACTCCTGTGGCTGAGTGCAGAGTCCGGCTGGTGGCTGTTCGGTCAGTGGGAACACGGGGATGAGGGGGCTGTGGAGGTGCAGGGCTCCTTGGGGTGTCCCGTCCCCTGCGGCGGGCGGGCAGGGCTGGGGGAGGGGCCGTGGGTAGAACCTGCTGAGTGTCCCCTGCGTCTCCCCTGCAGATGCTCCCACCGTCGTCTCCCGCAAGGCTTGGGGGGCGAGGCCGCTCACCTGCGGGGCCCCGCTGACCCCGCCAGTGACCTACGTCATCACAGACCAGCTCCCGGGGATGGAGTGCCAGGAGCAGAGCGTTTGCAGCGAGGTGCTGCGGGGCCTGCAGTCCAGTTCTGTCTACACCAGAGGTTGGTGCGACGTGGCGTACAAGTAAGAGGCTGGTGGGGTCCCGAAGCCCACGTCAAAGTTATCCCTCTTGAGGTGCTTCCCACTCCTCCTTCGCTGTTTCTCGTATTTCCTGGGCTTAATTTATGTTGCTTTTATAGTGAATAAAACATGATAAGAAAGAAATCAAGCAAAACCCAAATCCTCCGGGGGTCATTAAGAGGGAGAACTCTGAGCCCGTTATTGAAGTGGTCCTCGACCCTGGGTGCTGCCATGGCGATGGAAGGTTGTGTCATCACGGTGGTTACCCGCTTAGAACTTACCACACCCTACAGTTTACACAGGCTTTCATAAATATTACCCAGTTAGGCTCTCCCAGCTACTCCGAGGAATAGGTAGGAGAGATATTCCCACCCTTATCTCACAGGGGAGAAAGCCACAGTCCAGGGAAATGAAAGAGTTTGCTCACAGTCACACGGCTAGGCGGCATGGGCCGAACCGTGTCAGGACTGCCGGTAGCCCATCCCTGGCTCCTGTTCCCCACACAGATGACGCCTGCATCCTGTGCAAGTTTCCCACCTGTGACCCTGAAGGGCCACCCTGCTAGGGAGGCCGGGGAGCCCACGGGAAGAGTGGGCATCGGGAGTGGCAGGGGCAGGGGGGAGAGCCCTGCCCTGAAACAAGAGGGAGGCAGGACAGATCTTTCCCGAGTGCAGTGAGTGCCTGTTCAGAGGGTTGTCAGGGGAGGCCCGGGAGCTTTTCTCATTTAGTCTCAAGAATGAAACTATATATTTTCTACATATAATATACGTAGGAGGAGAGAGAAAGTGAGAGTGGAAATGGGGCTTTTCCCTGCGAAATCCTAAAGGCAAATATAAATCATTTCTGAATCATCCATTTTGGAAAGGGCAATCCATGTCTTCTTATTTCTTTATTTTTAAGCACAAATGAGTCAGAGTAGCTGGGAGCCTGGTGTGGCCCCTCATCCTTAGAGGGCTGAGTCTCCTCTGTCTACCCTCTGAGGGTGCAGTAGCAGCTACGGCTCTTCAGCTGTCCCCAGCACTGGTGCCTCCACTGCTCTGCTGCTGTCTCTGTTGTGTTATCTACCATAGTCAGGGTATTTCTGAGTTAGTTCAGCCCCTGCCCTCTAAGTCAGGTTTCTGCAGTGACAAGAGAACAATCTCCAGTTTTTACAATGCCACTGCCTTTGGCCATAAGGGACTGTTCACACTGGACCAACCAAAGGCTGCTGCAGAAGTGACCGAGGACCCTGCTGGAAGTACTGATGGCCAAGCCGGGGAAATGGTGGGCACGTGGGGGCCCCACGCCCTGTCCTTAGGCCAGTGCAGGATGGACAGTTGCCCCGACTCAATTCAGGGTCTTAAGTGTTCTGTGTTCATTTCATGGTGGAAACTTGTGATCTCTTAAAAGCTGAATGTGGCAAGAGTTGTGAAAACATCAAATCCTGAAGACTGTGATTGGAAGGTGGAGGATGATAAATTATAAAGAGGCAGAAATAAAAGCTGAAGTAGAATAAAAGAATATATGCATTTGATTTAAAAAACAAACTGTAAATAAAAAAAAGAACATTCTAAACAAATTTCTGTGATAAAGAAGAGCTTAAAAGAATTCCTAAGGAGAAACTGAAGACAAAGTCAATATATAGAAATTCCTGAATTCTGGGTAACTGTTTTAAAGGATGTTCAAGTGCTTGGTCCTTTAGTTTACAAACACGCTGAATTAATTCTCAAGCCCCTAAAAAACATTGAACTAAGTCCCCCAGGTCCTCGAGAGTCACACATTCGAATTCCACTTTGAACCAAATGAGAATTTTTAAGGTGAGGTTCTGGAAAACACATGTAAGCTAAGTCACAATGAAATTTAAAGTATACTGCCATGTGTCTTGGAAGTCTAAAACTGGTCATTCTGCCCCTTCCATTGTTCTGTTACTGTAGCATGGATTACTGTAGCATAAATAGTACTTATTTATGAGCCTCTAGACCCCTTTCTTCCTTTTGAGGATAATCGAGAGGATTTCTGTGAAGGGCATTTGCCATTAAACCCGTATTTCCTTGCTTGGCAGCTTCCTGGTCGGGGACGACGGCAGGGTGTACGAAGGTGTTGGCTGGGACATCCAAGGCTTGCATGCCCCGGGCTACAACAACATCTCCCTGGGCGTCGCCTTCTTTGGCAATAAGATAGGTAACGGTCATTCCCTGATGACCCTTTGCCTCTCTTCCTAGTGCACACTCTCTTCCTAGTCTCAACACTCTTATCTTTTCAGCCTACATCATACTTGTCTCCTCTGATGATCACCCCTTCCTTGAAGATCTCATCTCCCTTGGATTCTGTGACATGCCTACTTTTTGTCCTCTTCCTCTTCATTGGTCTGCACTCCCGTGGTATTGCTGAAGCCCCCATGGACATTGCTTGAGCTCAGAGTTATCGCCATCACTTCTGGAGTCTGAAGCTGTCTGACACTGGTGCTGTGGCTGCCAGAGGTAGAAAAGCGTGGCTCGTCTCTTCTTCCAGTGTCTTTCATTGGTGGAAGTCTGGCAGATAGAATGTGCAGGCTCCTAGCCCCTGGAAAAACAGGAGAGCACAGAGCAGGGATGGAGTTGAGAGATAATAGATAAATAACTGGCACCTGCTAGTTTCCCCACCTGACAGTTGGCGCTAGTGATAGCATTTATCTCAGAGGTCACCCTTTCCCCCAGGCTAGAGTGTGCCTGACTTTTCAGGTGGGCATCCCTCTGCATGTATCTTTTTCTGTTTTCCAGCCCTTCCACCTACACATGCAATGGATAGATAAAGTCTAAGTTGGACAACTGGAGGAGGTTGCCGACTATGGCTGCCAACAGCTCTGTCCAAGTAGTTTATTCTCTCTTAGGCCCTCTGTCCTGGCTACTGGACCAGTTTCCTCCCTCCTTATCCACCAGTTATCCAGGCCCAGGTGGTCAAATCATCCTCCCGCCAGGTGTCTAGTCCAGGTTGGAGTTTCTTACTGACAGATGTGTGCTCCATGTCATCCTCTTAAGGCAGCAGTCCCAGCCCTGCTGCCTTATCAGCTGCAGAGGGTCTGATCTCCTATGCCATCCAGAAGGGTCACCTGTCACCCAGGTATCTTCAGCCACTTCTCCTGAAAGAAGAGATGTGCTTGGACCCTCAACATTCAGTGACACCCAGGAAAGGTAAGGCCCTCAATCCCACCTGACCCTTCTCCTTGTCACCACCCCCAACCACATTTGGGAGTGCTCTTTTCTGTTGGGCTCTCATTGGACTCCTGTACCAAGAAGATCTTATACCTATCATAACTTTTTTTTTTTAAATAAAATATATTAAGTTGGCATTTTAAAACCCCATTTTACAAAGGTATGGACCGTAGCTCAACAAGTTTAACATTTCTAAGGCCTCAGAGCTAGTAATTATGGTGGCAGAATTGTTACTCTTATCTACTACATCTTAAGTGTCCCTGTTATTTTATTTAAAAATTTTATTTATTTTTTTAATTTCAAAATGTTTACAGGGGTACAAATGTTTAGGTTACATATATTGCATTTGTACCACCCAAGTCAGAGCTACAAGCATGTCCATCCCAGACAGTGTACACAGCACCCACTAGGTGTGCATTTACCCATCTCTTCCCCTATCATAACTTTGAGATCTGGAAAATTCTGAGAGGCATTGTCCTGGCTTCCTCTGCATCCCACTGGAATGGTATACACATAGACTCATTCTTAAAACAAACGTGTACACGGATTTTCACTCAATCAACAAATATTTACTGAATAGCAGACACTCTTCTAAGTACTGAGTATTCGGCTGTGAACAAAACAGATGAAACTCTCCACCTTCAGAACACTCACACGTCAGTGAGGAAAGACAGAAAATGAGCAAAGCAATGAGTAAGATACACGTGATGTTAGATGGCATAAAGGCTATGGAGAAAAATAAAGCACGGGTGTGCAGTGGGGAAACTTACATGCATATTTGTGCATACTACGTGAAGACACATGGATACACATACCTTTCCTAAATGCAAAGCCAGCCACCTACGACATGGCCACAGTGCTGGGGAGAACTTGAGCTCACAGATCATGCTGACATCAGAGTGAATATTCTCAAAAGCTGAGTAATAAAAATGAGGCACTATTTTGGAGTGATTAAGCAGTGACTTAAAACTGGTAAAATTACTAAGCAGGCCTTTTTGTTGGACTTAATGATATTTTAAAATTAGCCTTTACAAATTATAAATCTCTAAATAAAGTTAATTTCTTGTTTTAGACAGGTACTGTCTTCAATAATGATAATTCCTTAATATTTGCAGAGTTCTTTATAGATTTTGAATTATTTCTAAACCTGTGATCAGCTCAGTCAACTGCTTTCTGCACATTGGCCTTGTTACCTAAGCACACACACCTGCGTGTGTATTTGTACTGTGTGTGTAAGTGTGCCTGTACACTTTGTCTTTGGAAGAAGATGACCATGCATCTGTGCGACCAACAGTCCTTTCCCTTCTGTGTATACACTGATTTCTGTAGTTATTAGACCTATAGATTTGTGCCCCTGCCCCTTAGGTCCAGCTACCTGACCTGGACAATCCCCATCCAGACTTTCCCAGAATCCCAGAGCCAATCTTAGGCTTGGATGTTCCCTGGGTGCTGGAGGCCGGGGCAACTTTCCAGTGATCCAGCCTGTAGTTGTGAGGTCTTACGCAAAGGGGCGAAGGCAAATTCCCATGTCCTTGCTTTTCCACCTCCCCGCAGTTTGCCCCACCATCATCCCACGATCTGCTTGGAAAGCCAGAGAGACCCACTGCCCTGCAATGAAGCTCCCAGCCAAATACGTCATCATCATCCACACCGCTGATGCAAGCTGCAATGTATCCACAGACTGCCAGACAATTGTCCGGAATATACAGTCCTTTCACATGGACACATGGGACTTTTGTGACATCGGATATCAGTAAGTGGGACTCCCTTTTTTCTTCAAGGCTGTAGAAAGGAAGGCTGGGGGAGGGTACTGGTATTTACTGAGCCCTTTCTTTGTGCCAGGTGCTTTACATAATGTATCATATTTTATTTTTGCAAGACTCTGGACGGAGTGTCTTTCAGAGCATAGCTAAGGGTTAGTGACCTCTCTTGGACATATTCTCCACAAGTGGTTGGGAAGACTCTGAAAGGAAGGTACTAGAAGCAGTAGTGATAAAGAAAGACTGTGATACCCTTAGGGGAGGCCAGGGAAGAGTTGTGCCTTATTATGCAATCTTTCTAACCAGTCAGAGACAATAAAGACCCTGCTTGCCCCTTGTCACTCTGGCTCAACTCCAAACTTTCTCTCTCTTATGTGAGAATCCCAATATTCCTCTGGTATTATTCACCCCATTTTATAGATAAAGGAATTTTTCACCTCTGTGGTGAAAAGTCACCTCTTTTGTCCCATCTCTACAATAGGGACAACAATACTTTATCTGTTTGAAGATAAGGAGTGAGACCAAAATATTCTCCTTTGACACCTTTAATGCCAAGTCTATAATAAAGAAACACATTAAACTCATGGAGTAGTAGAAGCTACTTGGAAGATGACTTGGAATTTTCATAGAAGGGATTTAGGTTACAGTATAATAAATTTCAATTATGCATTTGTGACTTAATCACAGCAAATTTTACGAAATCTCATGGGGACTTACTTTTACAAATGTGTAGTCTGGGCTGTTTCTCTCCTCTTAACTCTTGTTTTAAAAGCAGCCTTTGCAAATAGAAGAAAACTGTTGCTGCTTTTTGCAGGATTTTCCTGAAATTTCCTATAGTTATTTAGCACAGATAATAGGGAATTGACTATAAATTTGGAAATTCCAAATGGAAAAACTGAGGGACTGTTCATTTTTTCTCTTTCATTCAGCCTTCAGAGATCTGATTTCTGTTCCTTGACTTTTAAGACCTGTTAGGGCTTCCTCCTCCTACCCCAGCCTCATGATGTGTCATCTGTAACCCCAATTGGGCTGTGAACAGGACAAAGCACCACTCACTCATCATTTTCTAACTTTTTAACCAATATTTATCAGATATCTATTGTATGGCTGGTGCTAGGCAAGCTATGCCAACCTAAATAACAAACGGAGAGAGATTCTCCAAAGATAATGAGTTTATTCGGGTGTGCAGGAGAGTGAGAGAATCTAAAAACTCAGGATATGTGAGCTATGGGGACTATAGTGCCAATGGAAAAGAAGCCAAACTCTGTAAAATAACTTAAAGAGGTTTATTCTGAGCCAAATTTGAGGACCATGGCCCGGAGCCATGCCCAGGAAGCCTTGAGCAAGTGGACTCGCTGTGGTTGGGTTACAGTATGGTTTTATACATTTCAGGGAGACAGGAATTACAGGTAAAGTCATAAATCAATACATGGAAGGCGTATGTTGGTTTGACCCAAAAAGGTGGGTCATCTCAAAGCGGGGGCTTACTAGTGAAAGGTGAGTTCAGCTGATAGTTGGCTGAAAGAGTAAGGGAGTCAGTGGAAAGAAAGGCTTCAGTTAAATAAGGCGTCTTCTATCTTTCATGTGATGCTCTACTGGAATCAGGTTGGGAAGGAAACCACATTATATTGGGTTAACAAAGCCTGTTTACTGAGATTTTATCATTTGTAGGCATGACTCACCGGGTCCCCTAAGAAAGGAATTTGGGCAAAAGAAAAGGATCAGAGTTGAGTCCTCAATAGGCATATCCAAGGAGGTTGAGGCGAGGGGAACTTTTAAAGGCAAGAAGGAGAAGTACACATAATTTGTTGGGAAACAAAGAGGACATTGATTACAGGGGCTTATCGCGGGAGGCAGCAGTCGATGCCACCCAGTTAGTGGGGATGGTGTGTCAGGCAAGTGTTCTCGTGCATACGGCCAGCTGTTGGGGTGGTGACTCGAGTAGCAAGCTGCAGTTTAGAAAGCCCTTGGAGAAGTTCTTGTGACAGGTGCATGTGCATAAGAGCCCTCCAGAGAGTCTTCGAGCTGGTTCTCATCACAGGTGTGTGTGCATCAGGGCCTTCCCTTCTCGGCCTCCCCGCTCTATTTATTTATTTTTGTTAGGGTTCGTCACAGTGACTCTATTCCGATTCTGACAACTTTCACAGATAGGAATGAGAGAGAGAGAGATAATGAACAAGTAATTACAATCCAAAGTATTGAGTGCAATGATGGAGGAGGAACAGGATATGCTAGGGTGAGACTCTAATCAGGACTTGGGGGATTGACTGGTGTCAGAGAATGGCCCCGGGAGGGAGGGGTGTCCTGGTGGGGACATGGGCCTGGAGTGGGGTTAGTCAGGCAAAAGGGGGAGGAGCAGTGTTTGCAAGGGCCTGGGGTCCAGACAGAGTAGATATCTTTGAGGAATTGGAAGAAGTTTAACTTGAACCTAAAAATAGATTTCCAAGAGAGGAGTGGTGAGAGGTCAGGCAGGAGAGGCCTTTAGGAGCCACATTTAGCAGGCCTTGGAACTGACCCTGAGAGGCTGACTTTATTTGAAAGGCGACTGGAGACTATTTGGAAGGTCATGCCCTATGACGGAATTTGTACTTTTGAAAAATCACTCTGGGTGCTATTCTAAGAACGACTGGAAGGAGGTAAAACTCTGGGCAGGGAGCTATTGCAGTCCTGCAGTGACGTGGAGCGGGGTGGTGGCAGGTGGCACAGGGTGCAGGGGAGGAGTTGAAAAGTGTGCAGGAGATACAGCTGACAGGCTATGGGCATGACTGACGGGGCTGGGAAGAAAGAGTGTGAGGGAGGCATTCAGCACAATGCCCGGCTTTTTCAGCTGTGGAAACTGCAGATAGGTTTGTTTGCACATGTTGGTTTTTACAGATAGTAATTGAAGCTCTGGGGACCGATGATTGTTCAGGTGAATATGTTGCTCGAAAAGAGAGAGGGGGCTGGGAGGAGCATTGAGGAAGGAAGGTGGGACAGCAGCAGCAGAGTGGAGGGGAATCAGCAGGGCATGGGAGTGTAGAAGCTCAGGGAAGACAGCATTTCACGCAGAGAGTGGGCAACAGGCTCAGCATAGTCCAGAAGTAAAACCAGTGTCTGTTGTACTCAGTGTCGGGAGCTCACTGTCATCTTGGAGGGATCAGATTCTGTGGTGTGCTGGGAACAAAGGCCACGTTGCAGTGGATCGTGGTGGTTTTCTGGGTTTTGGTTTTTGTCTCTGTGCACATTGGTACCTAAGAGACATCCTGTCAATGTCTGATAATGGATGAAAGAATGAATTAATGGTTACAGGAGTGAATGAAGCAAATTCTGCTTCCTAGAGTGATTTTCTTCATTCTCCTTTGCCCAATCTCAGCTTCCTGGTGGGCGAGGATGGTGGTGTGTATGAAGGCGTTGGCTGGCACATCCAAGGGTCTCACACCTACGGCTACAACGACATTGCCCTGGGGATTGCCTTCATAGGCTACTTCGTAGGTAAGGGTGAGCAAGGGACACAGGGGTTCCGGGTGAGGAGGCATCACGTGGACTCTCTGTGAGGTGTGGGGACAGGCAGCAAGGCAGTGCCTGGCAGTGGCAGTGGCACATTTTAGCTTTAAAGTTGACTTTCAATACAGGATGAATGTCACTAGGAGCCCCTCCCAGACAGAGCATTGACCCCAAACCCACCCACCGCCATAGTCAGCTCCATTTTATGTTATATCCAAGGCAAACATGGAGTCAGGGAGAAAAAAAATCTTTTGCAAACTCTGGTGCCTTTATGGCTCACTTGGCAAATGCAGCCCCTTCCTTGGTGGTCACGGCAATGACGCTGGGGGGCACTGCTGCCCATGTGGCAGAGCAGTGGGTGATCCCATGGTGCTGTATCTACTCTGTCCCTGCTCAGAAGGGGTGTGTAGTGCTGCAGTTTTCCTCCAGAGCCGTCTTTAACTTTCTGGAAGAAACTTTTGCACAGAGGAATCAGAGAACACGATGACCTTGCTTTCTTTTCGTGCCTGAGTGCCACGATTTATGTGAATTTGCTGGCCATGGCGACAGTGGGATGGGGCATTGTGGGGGAAAGAGGGAGGCTGGAATCCAGGTGCTTGTCCCTTCCCTAGTCAAGAAACCTTGAGACCCTAATGATTGGTGGGGAAAATGTGTTTTTCAGAAAAGCCTCCCAATGCTGCAGCGCTGGAGGCAGCCCAGGACCTGATCCAGTGTGCCGTGGTCAACGGGTACCTGACTCCCAACTACCTGCTGGTGGGCCACAGTGATGTGACCAACATCCTGTCCCCTGGGCAGGCTCTGTACAATATCATCAAAACCTGGCCTCATTTCAAACAGTGAGGGAGGCCCCAGCTCCTTCCCAGACTGCTCTCCCTCCCTGCCGGGTCTCCTGTCCTCACCACACAGCCTGGCTCCACACCTGTGGCCCTGCCCACCCCCACCAGCCCAGCCTGTCCCCCTCCCTCAGGTTAGAATGACCGTGTCCTCTCCTGCTATATCCTCCAGGGGATATATACAAGCCTGTGGCTGAGCAAACACACCCCTCTGAGTCTGAGCTCAGTTGTCCTCTCCCCGCCTTCCTCCCCCAGCACCCACCTCCTCAGCCAGGTGAGAAGACAGCCCGTCCTGTCATATTCTCTCTGCCCTTGCACATGCCCTCTGCCTGGGGCCTCCCCTGCTGTCTGCCTGGCAGCCCCCCACTCACCCACGCCCAGGTCGCTGTCCCTGCCACTCCTCTCTGCTCACACATGGACTTGCCCGTGTTTGGATGCAGGGCTGCGATTGTTTACAGATGTGTCTATCCTCTCTACTGGGTGGGGAGTTTCTCCAGGGGAGGAGCTGTGCTTTATTCAACTGTGTCCTCAGTGCCTCAGCAGTGTCTGAATGTAATAGGTGCTACAGACGCTTGTTAAAGAAATGGATGAATAAATCAATGAGTGGATCCAAGTTCCCGCTCACCTTGCCAATTTGCTCTGTCATCCCCCATTTGGGTAGCCTTCCTGGACCTCTATCCTGTCAGCATTCTCTCTGTTCTTCTTCCCTCCCGGTTCAAGGCTCAAAGCTTGTCTGTAGGGATCCTGTGTCTCTGTCCTCCCAGAGCACCCTGAAGGCAGGGACTATATGCTCCTCCAGGGCCAGGCCAGGGCTGTGTCCTCACTAGCTGCCCAGTGCCTGCTGCCTGCCCTTGACTGGCCTGGCCCCGCTGAGGCGTAGTACCCTGCAGCCCTCCCTGCCTGGGCTCCTCCTGCTCAGCGGGAAGATCCCTCCTTTCAGACAGGAGCATGACAACGTACTGAGGTTTGCTGGAAGCACACAAGCTGGCTGTTGTTTTCACTGCTTCCTATCTGGAAACAAGGGAAGGAGGGACATAGGAGGAAGGGGAGGCATAAATAGAAGGAGCCAGAAACATGGGATTTTTTTTCCCCCTATAAATTTCTTTGGTATTCATACTGTGTCTTTGCTTTCACAGTGTTTCCACATTTCTTACAACAAGGTAGCTTTTAATAGCCTCACATTTATACATCTCTTTGTGCTTTTCAAAGACTCCTCCCCTGATCTCATTATATCAGCTATGTCCATTTGTCACTTGCCCCAAGACATCCTGAACATGATAGCAGAGAAAGAATGGTTTGCCCAGAGGATGAAACAGGCACAGGAAGACTCAGTACCTCTTGCCGATTTGAAACCATCTATATTAAAATAATGTTGGCTGGGCGCAGTGGCTCACGCCTGTAATCCTAGCACTCTGGGAGGCCGAAGTGGGAGGATCGCTAGAGGTCAGGAGTTGGAGACCAGCTTGAGCAAAAGCGAGACCGTGTCTCTACAAAACCTAGAAAAAATTAGCCAGGTGTGATGGTGTGTGCCTGTAATCCCAGCTACTCGGGAGGCTGAGGCAGGAGGATTGCTTGAACCCAGGGTTTTAAGGTTGCTGTGATGCAACAGCACTTGCCCGGGTGACAGAGTGAGACTGTCTCAAAATAAATAAATAAATAAATAGTTAAAAAAAAAAAGAAGACAAAATAAATAAAATAATGTAGAGACACAAGGCATAAACAGTAATCAAAGTATGGGTTTTATAAAAAGTGTAGTTGTAGCCAGAAGTTAACCAGTAATAGTTCCCTAATTTCCTTGAGGCTGTCATTGGCTACTGCTTAATGGCACTATCCTCCCCGACAGGCATAACATTAGTGACTCCTCTCCACTACACCTAGAGATAACATTACTATTGTAAAGCCCAAGACTTGGATTCTAGAGATGACATTGCTGTCCTAAGTCCCAAGGACTTGTGGTTACATAGCTAACACTGCTGTTGTAAATCTTAACACTGGTGTTTAAGGTGTTTTTCAGACTCTGCATCCAGGAGACCTGACGCCAGCCAGACCCTGGATAGGTATGGGAACGGATCCCACAGCCCTGAAACCCCCTACTCAGGAAGTCTCCCAACTGAGAAGATAATTTCTGCATCTCGACCTATGAGCTCATCCCCTGCCAATCGGCAGACCCAATTCCCTAACCCTTTTTGCCAGCCAAACTATCTTTAAAAACCCTTTGTCCCAAATTCTCAGGGAGATGGTGAAAGGAAGGTCGGTCTTACTATCGGAAAAATGAGCCCTCAGCTCTCCCCCCACCCCAGGCATCCTGCAGGGGTCTGTTTTCACAACTTCTAAAAGGATCCCAGCAGACAAAAAGGAAATGTAAATGTTTTTCTTTTACGATTGCTAGACCTATGGACTAAAACTGCCTTTTATTTTTATTTTTTAAATTTATTTTTGGATTATTTTTGTTGCTTTGTTTTTTTAAAATGTTATTTCCTAATATTACAGGGATACAAACATTTTGGTTACATAAATTGCTTTTGTACCATTTGAGTCAAAGTTATAAGCGTGCCCATCCCCCAGATAGTGTGCATTGTACCTGTTAGGTATGAATTTACCCATCCCCTCTTCTCCCCCCACTTGCTTGATTTCCTATGAATGTTATTTCCATATGTGTACATAAGTATTGATCGATTAGTTCCAATTTAATGGTGAGTACTTGTGGTGTTTGTTTTCCATTCTTGTGATATTTCGCTTAGAAGAATGGTCTCCAGTTCTATCCAGGTTAATACAAGAGGTATTAGTTCACCATTTTTTTTTTTTATGGCCGAGTAGTACTCCATGGTATACATAGATCACATTTTATTAATCCACTCATGTATTGATGGGCACTTGGGTTGTTTCTACATCTTTGCAATTGTGGATTGTGCTGCTATAAACACTTGAGTGCATGTGTCTTTTTTATAGAATATCTTTTTTTCCTTTGAGTAAATACCCAGTAGTGGGATTGCTGGAGAATCTGCTTTATTTAAGCTTCGAGGAGTTTCTGAAAAATTCCTGGACAGACAAGATCTCTGATAGCCATTCCTGCTGTCAGCCTACCACTAAGAAAAGGAATGGATACAGCTGTTTCACACAGCTCTTCTGTTATCTGCCTGTGGCTCAGAAGAAGAGAAGGAGTGGATATGACAGTTCACAGTGCCCTGTTAATTTGACTACAGCCATAAATCATCTTTTACCTCCTGTTTTACAATTCCTAAATAAAAGGTTTGAGCAACCAGGTTTCTGGGCCAACACACTCTTCCTCATTCATGTTGGTCATTTTTCCACCTACAAAAAAGTAAATAAACTTTCTATCCTAATCTTTGTCTGGAGAAATCTTTCTCAAAACCCCTTCCCTGGGTGGTGGGCAAGGGACCAGCTCGCTGTAACAGACTGATTTGCACAGCCAGAGCAGGGCAGCTCCAGAAGGAGAACTGGAATGGGAAGTTTTCCTGTCATAGACTCTGTCAACCCAGCCCTCCTGTGTGGGCGGGGCTGGTCTACAGACTTGGGGGGGGGACCTTCCCCAGCAGGGGTGACGTTGACACCCCATCAGGCAGGAAGTAGCAAAGGGGTAGACCGAGATGCTGAGAAATGGTCTCATGAAAAAGCAGTCCTTCTGATTTTTCTGTCTTTCCTTTTAGTACTGCGAAGCAGAGGGTCTCTTCCCTTTGATTTAAACACCACCCCTAGACCTCAGACACTCATTGGTTTCCCCCATCCCTACCCCATTCGGGCTTTGGAAGGGCCTGTAGACCCCATCAACACTCATGGAGACCTCAAAACAACAAGATTGCACAGTCTGGATTATTGTTTTCTCCAAATTACCTACTTTTATTTATCTTAAACATACCATCTAAGTAAAATCATAGCACTCAGCTGGTAAATGCTCTTTCAGGGCAAATTCCAAGGCGGCGTATCCCATGCAGTTCACTTTTTCCATGTCCTTTCATAGAGAAATTCTTCCCAGCCCTCCTTTTTTTTTTTTTTTTTTGAGACAGAGTTTCACTTTATTGCCCAGGCTAGAGTGAGTGCCGTGGCATCAGCCTAGCTCACAGCAACCTCAAACTCCTGGGCTCAAGCAATCCTGTTGCCTCAGCCTCCCAAGTNTTAGTTGGCCAATTAATTTCTTTCTATTTATAGTAGAGATGGGGTCTTGCTCTTGCTCAGGCTGGTCTCGAACTCCTGAGCTCAAACGATCCGCCCACCTCGGCCTCCCAGAGAGCTAGGATTACAGGCTTGAGCCACCAAGCCCGGCCCCAGCCCTCCTTAATCACTTACAGTGAGGCGATTATACTAACACCCACCTCCGGGAATTGAATGAATATGTGTAAGGGTTTTAGGACAGTGCTTGGCATACGATTGTTCTGTTGAAGCCAGCTGAGGTATGGTAATCGTCACTGCTACTGATACTGTGATCGTTGGTGTCTGTTACTCCCGTTTGACTATGGCAGGAAGGACGTCCTTTCGTGAGCACCAGCCTCAGTGCCTGGGGAGATCTGGTGCAGGCTGCGCCTCAACTTTGCGATGGGCAGGTGGGAGGCAGGCATGCCTGCAGGTCGGGCGGAAGATTCGAGGAGCTCGTGGTGGAGGAGGGGGTCACATCTCCTCACGCCCTGGCCTGTCAGGGTAGGAGGGGTTCTGGGGTTCATCTACTCAGTTGTTTTCCACAATTCTAAGCTGGCAAACAAAGACTCCAAAGTTTTCTTTGGTTCCAGAATAGTGAATACCAATCTGTTTAATGCCCCCTATTTTACAGAAAACCGAACTCAAAGGGAGCAGATGACCTGTTCAAGTTCACCCAATGAGTTAAATAAAGGAAAGAACACTCAGATTCTGAGGCATGGCGTGGTTCCTTTCATGCCTCTGGTCAAAGTCATGTTATGGCCTCTCCATTTCAAAAGACTAAACTAAAAATGTCCTAACATGCCATTTGGGGCTTCTGCAATCTCTCTCTTTTCCACAGCCTGCTCTTTTCCACAGCCCGTGTGACAACTTACAGTCTCACCCCCAACTCTTCCCTCCCTCCATCTCTACCACTCCAGTCCCACCCCGGTTTTCAAGATGCTTTCTGAAGGCTAGCTCTTCCAGAAAGCCTCCTGCTTCTCCAGGCCAGAAAGGACGTCTCCGAGCCAAGTGTGTGGACCTGGCCCCAGCTTCTCTGCGGCTCAGGGCTGCCGCGATTGGCCTCCTGGCTACCTGAGGGCTGAGCCGACTCTCCTCCAGGGCCAGCACAGGGCCTGGCACACTGTCGGGGCCACCACAGCTCTGCGGGATGGAGGGCAGGGCGGGGTGAGCGCAGGAGGTGGTGTCAGCTGGGAGCGTGGCAGCTTCTCCCTGAGCTAGTCTTGGACGCTGTCAGAGAGCGGAAAATCCCAGCGTCTCCCCGCTGCCCTCGACCCGCCCACAGCCGCCACTCGGAAGGTGATTCTCTCTTGATTCCAGGCCATCTTCCCTCCCCACCCTCTGGCAGTGTGTCCCCATCAGTGCTGGGATTTGGGGGGAGCCATGCTGCATCCTCCAGCACCAGTGTGCCCCTCCCACCCCCGTGGAGGCTCCTGTGACCCCTCGCTGTGCCCCCTCCATCAGGCCCAAAACTCTTCTCCCGGAGGTTCCTGCCTGCTCCTCCTCTTGCTTGCTGGGCTCTTCTTTCTTCTCCTGGGCTTGTTTCTTTCTGCACGTCGCATCTAGCCTCTGTCCAGTCTCCCTCCCTGCTTGCTGTCTCTGTCTCTGTCTCTCTCTTCCATTCTTTCTCTGGAGCTGCCTCCCTCTCTACCTCTCCATGTCCACATTTTCTGTTTCTGTCAGCCCTTCTGCTCCTGTCGGTCCCGGTCTTTGTCCTTTCTCCCCTTTCACGCTCACCAACATCTAGAATATGGTAGCGTGAAGGAATTAATGGGGAAAGGGGGCAGGGGCAGGCCTTAGCACTGTGGAGGCCCATGCATCACCTCCACGCCCTGCCCCAGGGCTGCCAGGGGCTGGGGAGTGGGAGGAGAGGAGCAGAAGGCCAGGGTGGGGTGGCTCTGGGGAAGGTACGTGAGTGACACCCAGGGGTGTTTCTGGCCCAGCAGGTTCTGCCAGGGCGGGCTGACCCAGGGCAGGGCCTTAATGAGAGCTTAGCTCTGGAAGATGGAAGGTGTCATTAGGTGGGAGGACTGTGGGCGGGGGTGGAGTGCCTGGGAGCTGTGGCAGGGCCCTTTTGGGAAACTTTCCACCGGAGGCTGGAGTGAGAGGTGCCTCCCCGTGGGTAGGGAGCTGGGGTCCTTCTTAGAGTAGCTGAGAGCCCTCTGATACCCAAGACAGATGCCACTGCCCATGTGGCGGGGAGCTGGGGAATTTCCTGCTTACCCCCAGTGCTCAGCTCTGTGCCACTTCTTCTAAGAGTCTGACTCTAGAGGCCCCCAAATTAGGATTCTTCTATTTTGTTCTTTGTCACTCTGTTCATTTGTAGTTACTTATGTGTTTCTCTCTCTCAGGGTGGGTATGCATGTTTTAATCATCCGACTTTCCCACTAGATTGTAAGCTCTGTGCGAGCAGGGACCATGCTTACCTCACTGATGCTGTGTACCTGATCCTGGTACCTAGCAGGTGCTCAGTTAACATTTCAGACACCCTGAATCCTCGGGTCTGAGGAACATGCAATGTGATTGGGTATTGGCATGTCTTGGAGCAGGTGGCAAGAGCAGTTGGTTTGTCTGGGTCTGTCCCCACTCAGCTCCCACTGGGGTGGCAGTGGTGGGGAGGGGCCCAGTGTGTGAAGATGAAGGGGTCAAAAGGAAACTGACTTGGGATCAAACCAGGTTACAGCAGACATACTGAGCAGGTACCTACAAGTGGACAATTGAGAGGGCTGAGGGCCTGATAACATTTGATTGTCCTTTCTGCATGCAGACTCTGTACTAGGCACATGATATAGGTGATTTCATTTAATCCTCAAGACAACTCTGTAGGGCAGGAACTGTCATTCCTATTTGACAATTGGGGAAACTGAGGCTCGGCTGGGAGAGATTAAGTCACTTCCTTAAGGTCACATAGCTAGACACGTCAGTGCTGAACTGGGTTTCTGTTCCTTTGTCCACGCCATGCTGGCTGTTCTCCAGGTTGCTCACATTTCCTTTTACAGTTGGTGAACAAATGTGGACAAATTACCAGAGCTCCGCTGACTCAGACAGAGTTCATGGGAGCAATTACTTTCCTTGATCCAATAATATTCTTCAATTAGTAGGTGATACATGTAAAACCCCTCTGAAAATGGCGTAAGTGGTGCATTGTGTAAGAACACTAGCTAGAGCAAGGCAGCCCAGGATTGCTTCACCTATCTGGCCGCCACATCACACCATCAGCCCCCACTTCATCATGGCTGTTATTAACCCACCTCTCACACCTTCCTGCCCTCACCAGGCTTGTTTTTCAACCTAACTGCAGGACTCTGGTTTGTCTTGATTTAGTGTCATATTATGAATAGTAGTGCTTCCCTTTAGTTCAAATCTGTTGAAATCTTGTTGAATCTTGATCTTATCATCCTCTACGAGTCATGGCTCACTTCTTTATTGTCAGCATTTTTATTCAAATCCTTCATTATCACCCATCTCCCAAATATCCACATGTATTGGACAACAAGTGCCGGGCACTTTTGTGTAGATCGACCCATGTGACCCTCACAGGAGCCCTATGAGGAGGCACTGCTATCGCCATTTTACAAATGTGTGGCAGACTCATCCTGTCTCCCTGCACTACTGTTGCCTTGTGTTTTTGCAGCCGTCTGCCCACAGGCTGACAGTAATCCATCAGCTCCTCCTCTCTGCTTCTGTGCCTTGCACCAACCACAAGGGCACTGAGAGGTCCTATCTATCGTCCGATCCCTATAATTCTGTGATTGCTGGAGGGAGAGAGGAATTGTGGCTGAAATGTGTGTGCGTGTGTGTGCTGTGTGGTGTACCAGCACTACTGCTCATTACTATCAATTAGTCCATTTTCATTATTAAGCACCCAGAGTCATCATTTTATTTGTCGCCAATATTCTTATGCATCGTAAATCTGGAATTTTCATTACTGCTTTTCACTAAAGGGCAAGAGTAGCCCTCAACTCCATTGTTATTGATCCTTCCTCTGTCTTACACACGTGCAATGAGGTTCATGTTTCAAGTGTGCATCTTCCGGTATTGTGGCCAATTGACCCAGAGATGGCCCCTTAGCCCTCCAAATTAACTTTGTGCACCACCCCATTACTGAACCCGGCATGCAGGGAATAGTATTGTATTCATACAGTAAGCCAAATATGACACGTGTAAGGACTTGGTGACTGATTCGTGCTTGTGGAGCTTCATGATCCATAGCCTTCTGGTGTTTGAGGAAGTTAAAATGTGTTGCTGCTTAAAATCACAGGGAATCTTGGTTTATTTCTTTATTATTTTTTTATTGGGGAGCTGTTAGGAGGGGTGTTCAGTTGCCTTGTATGTTTTTGTTGAGACAGAGTCTCACTCTGTCACCCTGGGTAGAGTGCAGAGTAGAGTGCAGTGGCATCATCGTAGCTCACTGCAACCTTCAACTCCTGGGCTCTAAGCAATCCTTATGCCTCGGCCTCCTGGGTAGCTGGGACTACAGGTGCACGCCACAATGCCCAGCTGGGTTTTTTTCCCTTTCTTTTTGATAGAGACAGGATCTCACTTTTGCTCAAGCTGGTCTCAAACTCCAGAGCTCAAGCAATCCTCCCGCCTTGGCCTCCCAGAGTGCTAGGATTACAGGCGTGAGCCACTGCGCCCTGCTGGGAATCTTAGTTTATGAATCCTTGGTCCCAATGAAGCCAAGGATACTTGTTCAACCCCCTTGGTTTGTTATTCTGCCAAATTTAGGCAATAATGAAATCATCTGGGTTGCTACTACAAATAAGTTGAAGGATAAAATACTCACATATTCTCAAACCAAGTACACTTCCCTTAGGGAGGCTTTCCTCCGGAGCTGAGGGGGCTGGGGAAGGGAGGGCCCACCAGGGAACTGACATGTGCTTCTCTGGCTCTTTTTCCCATGAGGTGGGACAGGGCTGCAGTGCTGACGGGGCCCTCTGGTCATGGGCTGTGGACTCCTCACATACTGTTTCCTCTGTCTGGAATGTTCCCCTCACCTCCGTTTCTTTTCCTGGTCAATTCACATTCATCCTTCAGTTTCCAGTCTAAATGCCCTGTCTTCACAGAGGAATCATCCCCGCCCCACCCCAGCCATACACTCATTCAGATACTTGCACCTTTCCAACATTGCACCATTTGGAACTGTATCTTTAATTCTGCACTTATTTGTTTCATACCCGCCTTCCTCACTGGACTGCTAGCTTTACGAGGGTCGGGATTTCCCCAATACCTCCCTGCTTCTAAACGGCATTGGGTACGCTAGCACATAACGGTACTTCAGTAGATATTTGGGGAATGAATGAATGGCCTCAGTAGCTTCTTCTGTAAAACAGTGGGATTGAAACAGTGATCCCGGTACTTTTCAGGTCTGAGATGCTTTGGGGTTTAAGGGTCCTGGCGTGGGCACTAACTCCCAGCAGCCGCTGGGCTGGAAGGGGGTTTGGGAATAGAGACAGAAGGGAACTGGAGTCCTGCCCGGGCTGGCCGCTAGGTGGTGCAGGTGGACTGGCTCCAGGGCCAGGGCTGGCGGGTGTGGACTGGGAGCACCCTTACCCGAGAGCGGCCAGGTGAGGAGGCGGGGCGCCCAGCTGATGGGGGCTCAGGAAGAAAGGCAGAATGGCTGGAGACAAACCTGCTGAGAGAATTGCTGCAGAAGTGGGTCAGATGTTGGCATCCGGGTTCTTCTGGCCACAAAACTGCTCTTGGCACATGAGTGTCCAGAGTGAGACAGCCGGTCCTGAGAGTTGGACGTCAGAGTAACCAGGTCCAGTGCCCGGCCGGGTCCCCAGCACGGCCTTAGGACAAGTCTCCTGCAGCTTTTGGTCCTGCTACCACTGTCCTCACAAGCGTCCATGCCCATGATTCACCTCTCCCCGAGCTCCCTTCCCGACCCCCTTACTCTCAGCAGAGAAAACTGAGCCACCCGCAGGGCATGCTGTCTCTCAGCTTCCTGCAGCGGAGTTGCAAATGCTCCTGCCGCCACGTGCCTGAGCTTTCTTCACACTAGTCTTAGAAAGTCCACCTTTCCACCCCTCCCCTTGGTCCTGTCCGTGAGCTCCCCTTTTTAAACACATCACTTTTACCTCCCAAATGCATATTTGCAGTGGAAACATCTTTCTTTCATGCAAGTTTAAATCCTGACTATGTAAATAGCTAATAGACATCTAGAATGTAACATAATCAAAGCTGAGCTCCTGATCCTCTCTTGAAAACTGCTCCTACCACAGTTTTCTTCGGCTCAGTAAGTGGCAATTCCACTCTTCTAGGTGTTCAGGACAAAAACCTTGGGGTCATCATTGACTCCTTTCTTTCTCCTATTCCCCTCATTGGCTGCCCCTCTACTTTGGTGATATATTCACAATTCAGCCGCTTCTCAGCACCTGCCTTGCTACCTACTGCCCTGGTTCAAGTCACCGTCATCTTGCCCCTGAAGTGCTGCAACAGTCTCCTGCTTCGTCCCCCTGATTCTGCCATCTCCCTGCCCTTGCGACTATTCCCAGCACAGAAGCCAGACACGCCCTGCTAAAATCCAAGTCGGATCCTGTCTCTCTTCTGCTCAAGACCCTCTGATGGCTTCCCACGTCACTCAGAGGAAGGAGCCAAAGTCCTTTCTATGGCCTAAAAGGTCCTCTACGATCCAGCTTCTCGTTTTCCCTCTACCACACCTCCTGGTCCTTCTTCTCTCTCTCACTGTGCTGCAGCCTCATGGGCCTCCTTGGTGTTCCTCGACCAATCCAGTCACGCTTCTGCCTCAGGGTCCTTGCTCTGCTGTTCCCTCTGACTGCAATGCTTTTCCCTCAGATACTCACCCAGCCCCCGCTCTCACATCCTTTAGGCTTTTACTCAAAGGAGACCACTGTTTCAATGAGACTTTCCCTCACCCACAATTGCAATGCCCCGTCCTGCCAGCACTAACTCCGTTCCCTGCTTTATTGCATTGCTTCTCATACTTTATATTTTAGTTATTTATCTTTTTTATTGTTTATCTTCACCAACTAGAATGTCAGCTCCATGGAGGGGGACTAAGGGGTTTTAGCTGTTTTAGTTTCTGCTGTAGCATCAGAACCTCAAAAAAGGGTCTGGTACATAGTGGCTATTCAACAAATATTTGCAGAATGGATTTATTGAATTTATCTTCACATATCTTCTCTCCTCTCTCTTCATACCGGCCGACTATAAATATGCCAAGGTTCTTCTATTCTGAAACAAATTGAAAAAAAAAAAAAAAAAGAAACGCATGTTTTAACATGACCTCTCTCTCTAGTTACTTTGTAATCTCATTTCTGTCCTTTTCACTCACATCTCTAGAAAGACCATCCTCTTTCTCGCTTCTCATCCACTCTGCACTGCAGCTCTGTTCCACTGGTCAGGCATTTTGTAAAATGTCCCTCAGTTGGGATTTGTCTGATGTTTCTTATGTTGATACTGGGGTTGTAGGCTTTTAGGAGAAAGACGACAGAGGAAAAGTGCCATTCTCATCATATCTTATCAAGAGCACATACTATTAACATGACGTCACTGTCGATGTCGACCCTGATCATCTGGCTGTGGTAGTGTTTTTCAGGTTTCTCCACTGTAAAGTTACTTCCCCACCTCTTTTCCTATGGCTCTCTTTGGAAGAAAGACAAGTGTGCATTCCATACTAAGGGAGTTGGGAGTTATGTTCTACTTCCTTGAGGGCAGGGTATCTACATAAAATTATTTGGAATACTTTTGTCTCTTCTACTCCATTTACTTAATCATTTATTTTTATCAGTATGGAGACATTTTATTCTCTGGGTTATAATCCAATACTAATTAATTTATTTTCTTGCTTAAATTATTCCAATTTTGGCCACTAAGAACTCTTTCAGTTGGCTCTGGTGTTTCTTTTTATATTCCCCACCATTATATTATTATTATTTTTTTGAGTGGTGTTTCACTTTCTGGTACTATAAGATGCTCCAGGCTCATATTGGATATTTCCTGCCCTAGTCCTAGAGTCAGCCATTTCTCCAAGGAGCCCTAATTCATTTTATTGGAGAATGGTATTAGAAACCAAGCAATTGACTTTTGTTCATTAACATTGTATGGTGTGACCTTGCTATATTTATTAGTTCCAGGAGTTTTTTGTGTTGATTGGGATTTTCTACATAGATGATCATGCCATTTGCGAATACAGGCAGTTCTGTTTCTTTCTTTCCAATCTGTAAACCTCTGAGTATCTGTGGGTTTCATTTGTGGCTACACTATATTTCTATTGGACATGCTGCTCTAGATCATCCTATAGCTGAGTGTGTGATTGGTGATTGGCATAGCTGGGGGGAGCAAAAGGGTTTCTGTGAAGGGAAGTGAGCCTATCTCATTTATCAGAGCGCTCTGTTGAGACTTTGAAACTCATTTTGACAGCATTATAATGACTCAATATGGCAGCAGGCAAATGGTTTCCTGATTTTCTGGGGTTGTCCTAAATACAGAAATACAAGCTCTTCTGTAAGAAGTGTGAAAAGTGACATTTCTGAAAGATCAGTCCTAGACAGGAATAATTTCAATGTTTTCATTAAAATTTCGTCCTGGGGGTAGCAGAGAATCTGTGAGGGGCTAATAACTCAGATGTGTTTTTTGTTAATTTGATTGAGTGTCGGGGTTGTATTCTGAAATCTAGGTTTGCAGGTATTAAGCTTTCCTAGGCAGAGAAAACCCAAATCGACAGGAGCCACTGTGGGGAGAGTGTGCCGCTCCTGGTTTTCCTCTTGCCTTTCTGGCTGCCTCTTATCACTCTTATTTTTAGGTTTTTTTCCCTCTACCTGCTGGGAATATCAAGATTCCCCAGAGCTCTGACCTCTTCTCTTTTTCCTCCACCTTTCCACAGATTATCTCATCTGTCATCACAGTTTTAGTCTCCTATATATTTACAATGCTTAATTCTATGGGTCCAGCCAAGATCCTTCTCTGAGCTTCAGACCCCCGTGTGTGATGGGCTCTGCAGCGTACATCCCAGCTCTCACATGTCCAGCAGTGAGTGTACCTCCTTTCTCCAGAAGCCTTTTCCAAGCTGGAAACCCCTGTGTCACCTCCTCCTCTCTTCTTCATCCACACCCAGTGTGGGAGGCAGTGTTGCTACTGGCTCAGCACTTTGGGTCTGGATAGAATTGAGGTCAAATCTAAGCCTCTGTTTTCAGATCTGCAAAATGGGATATGTATGATAACATATAAAGCTATTGTGAAGACAGTGCAGATTATTATGAGATAATGCAGATGAAGTGCCTATTAGCAATCAAGAGCATAATAGGCCTTACTATATATTGTCTATTATTTACAACCAATTAGCTGCAAGCCTTATGATTTTGAGCTCAGAAATATCTCCTGACTATAATCTCTCCCTTCTTTTCGCATGCCGTGGCCTGAGTTAATGTTCTCGTCATTCTCACCCAACCGCTTCTTCATTAGTCACATTATTGGCTCTCCATTTTTCCTACTGCTTATGTTGTAATCTTTCTCTGAAAACAAAAGAAAATAATCAAACAAACAGAAAGCATGTCTGACATGTCAGGCGCTTGTGTATCTATTACCCACAAGATAAAATTGAAACTTCTTGTGTTGGCAACCCAGACCCTTCACAGTCTGCACCAAGACCTCCTTTTCTGCATCTAGTCCTTTCCTTGTCCCCTTTCTTCTCTCCGGACTCAGCCAGCACACTTATTCCCTGACGGTGCCAGACTTATTCTGAGGTCAGGCCTCTGCATGTGCTTCTCTGCCTGATAGCCTAATGGCTCTTAACATCCCAGCACAAACATCACCTCTTCTGTTCATCCCTCTTTGGTCCTCCAAGACAGAGATCCCCAACCAGAGACCCTGAGAACTCTTGCTTTTCGTGCTATTCTGGGATTTTTGGCTTATTTCTTTTCATCACTCTTGAAGAGTGATGAAAAGAAATAAGCCAAAAATGAGCTTCGTGGAGGCTGAAATTCTGTCTTATTCCAACTTTGTGCTCCCAGCTCTTAGGTGACCAGTAAACCTTTGTGGGATGATTAATGAACTAATGGTATTCTTGATTTCTTTGCTTCCCCACTAGAACTTGAGCTCTGGAAGGGCTAGGAATTGTCTGACATTTGTCTTTGTGTCTTCAGAGTCTAGCACAGTTTCTGAATGTGTTAGTTGCTTAATAGCTTGTGTGAGTTGCTTAAGAGAAATTGAGAGATGAATTTCACCATGGATAAAGGAAAGGGGATGTTCTCTGTTGAAAATTGCTTGGATAATCCTTAGGAGGTGGGTTTCAGTCTGAATTGGACCTTAGAAGGGAACTGGGAATCTCTGCTGGGGCTCCGTGAAGCAGAACCACCTTCTTTCATGGGAAATGACTCTCTGGTTTTGCTCTCCACCGCTTCTCTGGGAACATCCCCACCCTTCCTCTACCATAAGGGATTTTCCCTTGAGTTTAAGGTGATAGTTAAAAAACAAACAAACAAACACCCAAACAAAACCCAATACCAATAGAAACAGACATAAACTTGGTGCGTTTAGAGAGATTAACTAATCTCTCTGATCCTGAATTTCCTTTGTATCTATAAGATGGTTGCTGTGGGAAATCCACGTTGTTTTCCACAATGATAGAGTGACAATCTTTTCAGTAATGTAAAGTATTTTTTTGGCTTCTTTTAATATTTTGGTATTTTTTTTAGAAGACCAAGTGGCTTAAGAAAGGTGACAACCAAGCAGCTCTTAATAAATGCCAATGAGGCACCCAAGGTGGCCTAGTTGCCAAAGGCACAGAGTAGGGTCTGCACACTAGGGCCTGTCTGACTCCAAGGCTAGTGCACTCTGGCTATTTGTTTACTGCTCACGTTCATAGGGGATACAGGGACACTCTATCCCTCTTTTGTGGAAATGATGACTAAACCCAGTGAGCCCTTGTCAGAAAATATGGAACATCCACAAGGCTAGCTGTACTGCACTCAGCCCTTGCTAGAGTGGAAGGAAACCTAGAGTGGAAGGTTGCAGAGGCTCCAGATAGACAAAGTGTGATGCTGCTGTTCACCGGCAGGGGGCAGGTGAGGCCTGCCCTTGTTCACCATGTGTGGGATGCAGGTGGCACGGGAACACTTGAGTCAGAGACTTTCAGGTTGAGCGCCTAAAGCAACAATGACTTCCTTCCATCTAGACAGGGATTTATTGTTGTGAGCTCCACAGCGGCTGTGTGAGATTGGCTTTGTTACCACCCACTTCATGTATCCTCAGGTTGGGTGATCTGTTCAAGGTCAAGCCTTAGAAACCCTAGGTCCCCAAATCATTATTTTACCCATATCTGGGACTCTTTCTGGTACGTCACACTGTCTTTTGGTAGATCTGACAACTTTATATATATATATATTTAATTTATTTAAACATAAATATTTTAATTTTTATTTTGAAAGTATATATTTTTAATAAGAGGTAGAACACCCTTAGTTCTATTTAACTGCAGTCCACCAAAAAATGATCAGGCCCCATCTGGAATTCCCAGTGACAAGGAACTCACCACCTCCAAATGCTTTCTTTAGGAACAGAGGGATCAGCTTTGAAAGAAATTGTCCAGTGCTGCTTTTCCTGGGTCTGGCTGCATAATTCAGGGAATGCTTTTATTTATTCATTTATTAAATATATGCTAATTATTTTCTAAGTAGTCACAAAGTTCATGTATTAGTCTGTTCAACCCAGTCTAAAATACCATAGACTGGGTGCTTAAATAACCACCATTTGTTTTCTCACAGTTCTGGAGGATAGAGAGTTTGAGATCAGGGTGCCAGCATAGTTGGGTTTTGGTGAGGGCTCTCTTTCTAGCTTGCAGATGGCCGCCTTCTCATTGAGAGAGAGAGAGAAAGAGAGAGAGAGAAAGAACAAGTTATTTGGTGTGTCTTCTTTATAAGGGCACTAATCCCATCAGACCAGGAGACAGCACTCATGACCTCATCTAACCCTAATTACCTCCCAAAGGTCCCATCTCCAAATACCATCACATTGGGGGTTAGGGTTTTAAAATATTAATCTTGTGGGGACACAGGTCAGTCCACAGCAGTCCATATGCCAGGTAGTACAAAGTTATATTGGTTGGAAGTTGAATTAGTCAAAATAGGCTTTGCTAGTGCCATAGTCCTCTGTAAACCTAAATAACAACCACAGGGAGGCTTTCTAAAAAAAATAATATTTATGTGGGACTAGAGCATTGCAATAGTAATAATGTTTGCCATAGTAAACTATGTGTCTATTCAAAGTTTTTAAAGAAAAAATGAGGAGGATTACATAATTGTTTGGAGAAAACTATGCTTGGCTTCAAAGATCAATAACAAAGGTGGTGCCAGTCTGAAGTTGGACAGGCAGTTGCTGGGCAGATGCCTTACCAGAGGTGTTTTTTATATAAAGTTGCAAAGGGTTCTGTGTGAGGTTGAGGTTTCTGCGGAGCCTTTTGTGGTAGTTTTTGTTATCAGGCATTTACACATGAGTACCCTCTCTTTATGGGCTTCCTTGGTTCTATTTTTCAGAGTTTTAAAAAATTTTTATTATTTAACACAGGTGATTGCATTTTGATTCTGACAATGTTTACATTTCCCCCTTTTGGTCAAGGTCTTTCTCTGAAAACATCACTGATCCATCATCCTGTAGTAGTTAGGTTTTTATGTCCCTTAATGTTAGGATAGATCTGTCCTGGGTTGCTGGTCTTGTCTCATACTTGAGAGAGCGAATGGTGGCTGGGAGTCAGTGTCAAAACCCTTTTAGCCACATCTGAGCCACAAGAGATGTTTGAAGGGAGTGGCTCTCAGGCTAAGTTTACCTGGAGTCGATTGTTAAGTTCAATTTTGCCTGTTCTATATGTTTTTGCCATTATCTCAAAATTCTGGGCGGGCATTATTCTGTTAGGAGTTTTCTTTCTGCAAAATTTAATAAGTAAAAGACACAAGGGAAAATACAAAGTAAAATTAATAGTAATATGACAATTCCAGCTTGCATAATGGTTTTGAGCCATGATCCTAGGCTTAAATACGCCCAGTGGAATAAATCAGATGGCCATTATCCTGCCAAGTGAAAAAGGCAGGCATTAAGAGGAGTAAGAGTCTCATTATGATATGGAGTCTTAGTCAGATGTCTTGAGAAAAGCTGTCTATGGTGTGAAAACATTAACTTCTCATCCAGATGGGCAAATTGAATGTCTTTAGTTATGACATCAGGTGGTTTGGTGAACTTTTTGTGTGACCCATACATCAGGCACAAGACTTGTTTCTTAAAATTTGTTTAGTTTCAGCTTATAGGACCTATTAATTTAAAAATGTGCACAAGAATAGATCATAATATGTAGCTGGCATGCCTTAATGTTTAAGAATCCCATCCCATTTTTTATTAACCTAAGATAAGCAAATAAAATCCTATCAGGGAATGTCAGGGGTTTAGACCAGTGTTTTAGTCATGGTGACTGCTCTAATTCCTTTTAGCTAGTTATCTGTGTCCACTGTTTAGAATTTTTATTTTTGCTCTCAGAGGATTTTTAGAAACAAGTAAGAGAAAAGAGCTAACGCATTTACAGATGTGCATAACCTAACCAAAATGAAACCAAGATAAGAGAGTTCACAAAAATTTTAACCCAGGTATGCAGGTCAAATACAATATTATTAGGTGTGCAGAAAGACCAAAAGTAAATTTGCCAGAAAAGACATGCCTCAGATGCAGAACTTAAATACTGTAGAAACCAGAATACTGAAGCCAGGATACTTGTCTTTATACCAGAAAGGACTTGCCAGAAAAAGACAAAAAGTCTTTTATCATCTCAGGAGAGATGCAAAGTCTTTGATTAAAGGTGGCCTTATAACCAAAACAAATGCCAAATAAAATCAAAAGCTTCTACCAAAAAGAAAGAAGTGGCCTGAGGGAAGACTCCCAAGGGCAGAAAAGATGAGTGATGAACGGGGAGGGTTCAAAGGGCTCCAGTGAGTACCATATGCTGGTTCCAGGAATCACCAATTTCTTCTGAAAGTGATCTTGCTCCAGGTCCTGCTTCTGAACACTGTTTATGTCAACCTAAACAACCACCAGAGAGAGGCTCTCTTAAAGAAAAGTATATTTAGTCTGGAAGAGGTCATTGCAATGAGAATATGTGTGCCATAGTATTCATGGAGGTAAGGGAAGACAAAGGTTTTTAAAGGGAAAATGAGGAGGATTACATAATTATTTTGAGGTAATTATCCTTGACTTCAAGGATGAATAACAGGGACGCCAGTCTGAGATTGGACAGTCAGTTTCTGGGCAAAAGTCCTCACAGAAGTTTTTTTGTGTGTAAGGTCACAATGATCTTTGTGCAAGGTTATGGTTTTTGCAGAGTCTTTTGTGATAGTTTTTGTTATCAGGCATTAGTGCATAAAAACCCTCGCTTCATGGGCTTCCCTGAAACTTGTTGTTAGGACTTTTCTTTTTATTCTCTCTCTCTCTCTCTTTTGTAAACACAAGTGACTCTATTTTGCTTCTGACCACTTCCATACCTCCAAATCACAGGCTTAACCCTGGCCTGAAACAACTAAGTCTCACTTGTCACTCATGGCAAGTCTGCTGGGGGTCAGGGTGGATTCTCCTTCATACAGTCATTCAGGGATCCAGGCTCCCTATTCTGAGCAATAGCACAATCTTAACATGTGGCTGGTGAAAAAAACAGACATGTAACTGAGCACACAGTGCAGCCTGGTGAGTGCTGCTCTGCAGGTATATGGGGCCTGAGGGAACACGGCGGAAGGGATGGGGTATAGGAAAGGCTTCCTTGAAGAGAGATGGACATTGCATTAAAGCCCAAAGAGTAGTAATTAGAAGTTACTAGGTGAAGGATGAAAAGGGCTTTTTGGAGGAAGACCAGATCTTATGAAGCCATCGAAGTAGGGAACATTAAGATTCCTGGAAGGAGCAGCAGGTGACACGGCCTGAGCAATGAGTGGGGATGTATCTCACTACCTTGGTTACCTTGGTCACCAAGTCACCAGACACCAGAACAGCTAATAGTGTTCCCCCACGATGATCAAAGTCGTAGGACCCGTCACTGTGAGACCCTGAGCATTCTCAGGTAAAATTGCACTTTCTAGTTTCCAAAGAATGAGCCTTGGATCACCTACATTAGAAATACCTTGAAAGTAATCACTAAAATGCAAATTCCTAGATTCCACTTCAAACCTATTGTATCAGACTCTCTGAGAGGGGAAGCTCGGGAATCTGCATTTAATACTAACACTCCAGGTAATTTTTATGTGCACATAGAGACTTGGAGGCACCAGTCTAGTTCATCTCTTCTTTTTTACAATTAGGAAACTTAGGTTCAGAGATGATACCAAGCAACTCGTGTGAGGACATGCAGCTTTTGTTTGAATTTGCACCGGAATTCGGGTGAGATTCAGGTCTCACCGAGTGCTCTGGGTCTGACTCCAGCTCTGGTGAGTGACCTTAGATGGACTCTGGGTCTCAGTTTCTTCATTTATAAGAAGACGATGATTTGTACTCCGCCTGCTTCACAGGAGTGAAGAGTCAGACCAGACGTGGCTATGAAGGTGCTTTGTAAATTCTGTCATGATTGTTATTACCTTGTCGTGTGCCTATAATCTGAGCTTGGGGCACAGGGTGAGAGATCAGGAGAGGAGCAGGCAAGAGAGTGAAAGCATTCTAAGTGAACAGGCCAGGGAAAGGGAGAAAATGACCAGAAGGGCTAAACTTTAGCTGTGGGAATGTGTGTGTGTGTGTGTGTGTGTGTGTGTGTGTGTGCGTGCGTGCGCGACCTCCCTTTTTACCTATAGTCAACAAAATTATATTTTCCTTTCAGTAGACAGTGGGGGCAAAATGGAAGAGTCAGAGGCAATTGCCTTAGAAGGGATATGTGGGGTAAAATTAGCATAATAAAGAAAGGATGTCTGCCTTAGCCTGTCCTCCGAGTCAAAAACTCCAGCAGTCATGTTGTCTAAGAATCAAGTTCTTCAAAAGCTTTTCCAAAAGTCTTTAGCTCTAACTTTAACACTCAGTGAAGTGAGAGAGCTCGGATGTCCTTTAAAAGAGAAAATAAACTGGTTCAAAAAAGAAAGTTGTTTTAACTAAATAACAGGAAGATTTGGTTTCTAAGTGAGATCTTAAATTACCTTTAAAGATGAGAAGATAAATTCTTCTAAATATTGACTTTACAGGACTCTTTCTGTCTAATAACGTTCTCCACTCTCTCAAAATAAACTGGATATACACAGGAGTCCTGAGCTCCTCATATCATTCAGTAAACAAACATTAAATAATATCAGCCATGGTCTCTATGTAGTAACTCTTTACCAATAAGGACATTGAGAATAGGTGGCAGAGCTGGATTTTCGTCTCCTCTGACCACAAATAGAGTCATCTCTCCTTCTTTTTACTCCTCTCCGTAGAAGTCATCTGATAATTTTTCTTGTTAATTATTTAGCCAAAGGAAATATGCTTAAATGGTTAAAAATGCAGGCTCTGGATGTGAATTTATTTAGGGAGGTTAGTCATTGAAGTCTCATATTCCCTGCAAAATGGAGATAATGACAGCATCCAACAGACTTCCATGTTTGTCAGCAGGCCAGATTGTATATTCTGGATGACTCTTCCAACCGAACCAACTAAAATGCTTGGTACAATTAAAGAGCATACTGTATTGTATTGCTGAACTGGTATAAAAACAAGAAATCTGCAGAATATTACAAATCAAGCGAAGGCAGGAACTGGGAGAAAGTCAAGCTAGCTCTTGACATAAGGGTTTCCTGGAGGCCTTTGACAATAGCATGAATGTATGTGTCAGGGTTCTCTCCAGAGAAAGAAAATGAATAGAAGAGAGATAGAGGGAGGGAGAGAGGGAAGGAAGAAAGGTAGGGATATTTATTTTAAAGAATTGGCTTACATAATTGTCAGGGCTGGCAAGTCTGAAACTTGTAGGACAGAATTTCTGGCTGGCAACTCGGGCAAGAGTTGAGTCTGAAATCTGTAGGGAAGTCCTGCAGGCTGGAAATTCAGGCAAGATTCTATGTTGTAGACTTATGGCAGATTTCTTCTTCCTCAGGAAACCTGGTTTTGTTTTTAAAACAAAACCAGGTTCCTTCTTCCTCAGGAAACCTGGTTTTGGTTTTGTTTTGTTTTTGTTTTTGTCTTTAAAGCCTTCAGGTGATTGGATGAGGCCTACCCATATTATGGAGATTCGTTTTCTCACTTAAAGTCAACTGATTGTAGAAGTCAATCACACCTACAAAAACCTTTACACAAATTCAGGCAATAAAAAGCAAAGATATAAGAGAGAAGATCTTAAACCTAAAGTTGGTTCTTTGAAATAACTAGTGAAATGGAATAATCTCTAATAAGATAAATAAAAAAGAAAAATGCTATAAATAAATGTATTGGGAATGAAAAGGAGATATATCTAGAGCTGCAGTAAAGATTTAAATGTAAGTGCATACTGTGGTCAAATTTATGTCAACAAATACAAAACCAAGTAAAATGGAACATGTTTGGGAAAATATAAATATTCAAAATAGAATTAAGAAGAAATATAAAATTGGAATTGTTACACAATCATTAGGATTTAAAATGTTCCCACGAAACAAAACAAAACATCAGTTCTAGACATTTTTATTTACAAGTTCTACCTAGTGTTCCAGAAACAGATTTTTTTCTAGGTGTATAAAAATTCTTATAGAGTATAAAAAGGGTTTATACTTCAGTGCATTTTATAAAGCTAGGTTAGCTTTGACACCAAAACCAAAGATGGACAGTATTAATAAAATAAAGAAAAATTGCAAGGCAATCTCTCCTAGGTACACAGATACAAAATCCTAAAAAATTTATCAGAACCTAAATCTAGAAGTGCATAAAAATAATATACAATAAGTTGATTTTCACTCCAGGCATGCAAAATTGGTTCAAAATGAGAAATATGTATTAATATAATTCTTTCCATTAATAGATTAAAGACGAAATCCACAGAATCACTTAAATTTTCCACATCTATAAAAGAATTTTTAGCAACCTAGTAAAAGAAGAAAATTTTAAAAATATAAAAGGGGTATGTACAAAAATTTCAGTGCAATCATTATACTCAAGGATATAGTGTTAAATGCATTCTTTTAAAAATGAGAAATGAGTCTGAGATGCCTACTATTACTACACATTCAACCAGTGCAGTAATATAAGAGGAAGAAATTGGAAGCATAATGATTGGAAATAAATAAATAAAATAGACGCAAATCACAGAAAATATAATTTTCTACACAGAAAACCCAAGAGTTCTGTAAAAAATTTAGAATTTGTTAGAAAGTTTGTTAAATTTACAATTGGAAACTTGTGAATAGGCTCTAGGCCCTACACTGACCTATTCTAGGTCCTAACCTGAACAATCAAAATGTTTGAAAGAGAAATGAGCTCCTTTTTGTTTTTGTGACTGTGTTCAATAAATGTAGCCTATCTGTTGTGAATTGAAAAAATTACGAATATCATAAAGCCAGTGAAAAAGATAAGCCAAACAATGAAAGATATTTTGTAATACATATTGCTGACAAATAATTAATATTTATGATATATTGAGAACTCTCAGGATTCAATTAAAAAAGGCAATGAACCTAATAGAAATATGGACAAAAAACTTGAATAGACATTTTGTAATAGAGAAAACATGACTATCCAGCATATATATGAAAAATGCTTAGTCTCATTAGTGATTGCAGTGATAATTGAGCTAAAAGCATAAGAAGTCTAAAAAGAACAGCAGAATATACCTAAAGTTCAAGTTAAAGCCATAGTAAGATATCTTCGCATATTCACAAATTAGTAAAAGTTATAATGTCTGACCATACCAAGTGTGGGTTAAGATGTGGAGGAATTCTTATGTACTGCTAATGGGGATGTAAGTTGTTAACAATCACTTTGAAAAACAAATGGTGGCTGGGCTGGTGGCTCATGCTTGTAATCCTAGTACTCTGGGAGGCTGAGGTGGAAGGATCTTGGAGGTCAGGAGTTCGAGACCAGCCTGAGCAAGAAGGAGACCTTGTGTCTACTAAAAATAGAAAAATTAGTCAGGCGTTGTTGCATGCACCTGTAGTCCCAGCTACTCGGGAGGCTGAGGCAGGAGGATCGCTTGAGCCCAGGAGTTTGAGGTTACTGTGAGCTAGGCTGATGCCATGGCACTCTACCCAGGGCAAGAGAGTGAGACTCTGTCTCAAAAAAACAAACAAACAAACAAACAAAAAAACGTAAAACAAAACAAAACAAAAGAATAGAAATGGTATGGGCCACTTAGTAAATTTGAAGATGTACATACCCTTAGAACCTGGCAATTCTGCTAATTCCAAAGAAGCTGTTACACATGTGCAAAGAAATATGCACAAAAATGTTCATGGTAACATTGTACCCGAAAACAATTCAAATATCATCAACAATGAAATAAATATATTACGTTATTAAGTATGAAATGTATGATTTCCTTAAGTACTAAGTTTGACAGTTGCTATCTCTGACATTTCACTTTGACACTTCTTATTTTATTTTCATTGTGAAGGTACAGCCTAAGTCTTTCAAATGCATATTTTGGCTTATGATTATCTTTCAAATTTTTTTTTTTGTGTGTGTGAAACCATGGATAAGTCAAAAATTCAAATACAAGTTCCATCGTGGAATCAGTGCAGCATAGACAGCTCGAAAAATCAATGAAGTATTTGGGAAGGATGTGGCTAATGAATGCACAGTACATGCATGGTTTGAGAAGTTCTGTTCTGGTGATTTTAATCTTGAAAATGAGCCACATGGGTGACCTGAGACCAAGGTGGATAATGATGAGCCGAAAGCTATAGTGGAAGCAAATCCATCTCAACCTGCCGTGAATTGGCAGCAAGGTTTGATGTTACTATTCCGACAATATTGGACCATTTGAAACAAATAGACAAGGTAAAGAAGCTGAATAGATGGGTTCCCCATGAATTAAATGAATGTCAGAAGAGAAATCATCTCGAAGCTTTCCTTTCTTTGCTATCATGACATAAAGGCGAACCATTTCTACATTGTATTGTTACATGTGATGAAAAATGAATTCTTTTTGACAACCGCAAGCATTTGGCACAATGGTTGGACAAAGATGAAGTGCTGAAACACAGTCCAAAACCAAACATTCATCAAAAAAAATCTAATGGTGTGTGTTTGGTGGTCCAGTATTATCCACTACAGCTTAATGAAACCTGGTCAATTGATTACAGTGGATGTTTACTGCAACCAGTTGGACAAAATAATGAGGATGCCTGTGATTAAACAGCTGAGATTGGTTAATAGAGACAGGCCAATCCTCTTGCAAGACAATGTTCCACCACATGTCCTACAAACAATGCTGCTCAAACTACAGAAACTGGACTTGGAAACTCTCTTTCATCCACCGTATTCATCAGTCTTTGTACCAACTGACTACCACTTCTTCCAGGCTTTGGACCACTTCTTGTAAGGAAAAATATTGAATTCTCAACAAGCTGTGGAAAATACTTTTCATTATTTCATTGCTACTCATTCTCCAGGCTTCTTTACTGCTGGCATAAACAAGCTACTTTTAAGATGGCAAAACTGTGTTGATAGTTTGGATGCATAGTTGGATTACTTGTACTGCTTCTTGTGTGAGATCTAATAAACTACAGTTTTTATTTGAAATTGGACATTTCATGTTTAATGAACTACTATAGTCAGAAGTAGACTACAACATAGCAGTTGACATTAATAAACAGTTCTATGCTTCAACATTGATGAATCTCAAAAATATTAAGTAAAATAAGCAAATCACAGAAGATGACATGATGTATGAATCCATTTACATAAATGTAAAAATGAAACATTATACCATTTAGGTATATATGCATATGCTGTGAAACTTAAGGAAATGACTTTCACGAATTCAAGGTGAGTGAGACTGGGAGTTGTGACTGGGAAGAGACATCCATCAGGCTTCTAAACTCCTGGCAATTATCTGTTTTAAAATAGGCGCTTTATATATAGATGTTCATTTTATTGTTATTTTTAGACCATAACTATATAATATATACTATTTAAATATATGAGATATTTAATAATTTTTAAAAAGAAAACAAAAAATATGGATACATTTCCCCATAAGAAAGGAAGTACAATGAAGGGAAAAGAGTTCAGCCCATCTAATTAGGCTGATTTGGGTTGCGATTGTGGTTCTACTGCTTATCATTTTAATGATTCTCATAAAATAATTTAAATAGTCTATGGGTCACTGAGAATGTCAACTTAACAAAGGCCAGCTGATGATGCCTCTTAGGTTGAAGTGATATATGCAATAGGAAACTGAAGAAGTAGTATCTTAATTTTTGTTCACACAGAGAAGCATGCCTGAGCCACAGATTGGTGTGCAAGGGAATTACTGAGCAAGTGCTTCCAGGAGAGATCAGTAACAGAGTGGGGAAGCAGAAAAGGAAAGAGAAGTCAAATAAGGTTGTGATCTTAAGCAAACTTCTCTGTTCAACCTGATCCCATGAGGAGCTCTGGAGTATAAACTTCATCTCATTTTGTTCTACCCTGAGGCAGATGAGCTGAGCTTTTGAACTCCCATACCTTTCAGCCTTTGGTTATGGGATACCCTGGGAGGTGGTGCATAGGACTCCCAGTCACTCCTGGCTCTCCATGTGAGTGAGAAGGCTCCATTGTCAAGGACACTCCCCTGAAAGTTTCATATACAAGCTGTGTGCAGCAAGGCATGCAGAAGCTAGGGCATGGTCACACAAACATGGTTAAAGTGATCTAGGGTGTCTGGGAAGAGCACCAACAGGTCCATTAGAAAGAATAATATCACAGTTCTTATAAATGACTGATGTAAAAGAAAACACAAGCATATTTGCAAAAGAGATTTTTTTTTAAATGAATGGTTGTGCGTGGGGAGGGGCAAGTTAGCTTAAATTGCCCCTGCAAAATTGGACAATACTTATGGTTAGCTTCCTCCTGGCACCTATAATTCTACTCTCTGCTTCTACGAGTTTGACTAGTTTAGACTTCAGGGCCTATTTTAGTCAAATGGCTGAAAACCAAACATGAAGAGAAAAAAATGTAAAAACCAATCAATCAAAAACCAAACCAAAGAAAATTGACACATTACATTTAGGGGAACAACCATAAGCAGAGATTTTTCAGTATGGATTAAAAACCACCCTGCTATATGATATTTACAGGGGATGCATTTTAAATATAAAGATGCAGAAAGGTTGAAAGTAACAATATGAGAAAAGACGCCATGCAAAAAGTAAGCATAAGAAAACTAGATGACTATATTACTATCAGAAAAAATGGACTTCAAGAAAAGATATATTATACTAGATGAAGGGAAACATTTCATAATATTTCATCTGGAAGATACAATAATTCTAAATGTGTATGTACTTAATAAAAATCACAGTAGTTAATTTTAACTTCTTTCTCTCAGCAATTGATAGAATTAGCAGGCAAAAATCAGTAAGAATTCAGAAAAACTCAACAAAACTATAATCAATAATCAGCTTGATTCATACTCAAGAACTGTAGAATACACATTCTTTTAAAATATGCATGAAACAGTCTTAGAAATGCATCATGTGCTGGGCCATAAAACATTTCTAACTTTCAAAGGACTGAAATTGTACAGAATATGTTCTCTGACCACAATGGAATTAAATTAGAAATTAATATATCTAGAAAATCCCCAGATATTTAGAAATTAGGTAACATACTCCTAATAACTCATGGGCTAAAGAAAATATCACAAAATGTATTACAATATTTTGAAATGAGTGATAATGAAAACACAACATATCAACATTTGCTTTGTAGAAAGCTAAATATAGATCATTGACTCTGGGAGTCTCAAGGCTATAACAAAAGGAGTCAAAAACCAAGTGTCAGTGAGATGCAAACCATCATCAGGAAATCTGATGCACCACTTTGGAAAACTGACAGTATCCATCAAAACTGAACATGTACAAATCTTGTGATAACAAATAACTGCAAACAGCAACCCAAATGCCAATCAACAGCAGAAAAGACAAACTATGGTATATCCATACACCGGTAAACTATATGACAATGAAAAATAAAATGCTATTGCTCAAATAAAACGCATTAATGAATTTCACAAACACAATAATGACAAAAAGAAGCTAGACACAAAAAACACATATAAGATAGTCAAGGGTGAATATCCTCAAGATGGCAGAATAGGACTCTCCAGTGCTCATCTCTCTTCAGAAACATCAATTTGAACAAGTATCCATGCATGGAAATACTTTCATAAGAGTTGAGCAAACTAGATGAGAGATTATAACACCTGGGTGTAGCACAGAAATAAGAGAAGATTGTACTAAAGAGTGTAGGAAGGGTACTTTTACATTACCTGTGTCATCTTTCCCTGAACTTCAGGCGACATAGTGTATAAAGACGTATACTCTGTATACCTCTTTAGGTATACAGAGGTGAAGGAGAGGAAAGTTCAGACTTTGCCTTGGACCCTAAAACTGGGCCCACTCCAATAAAACCCAGCACCAGGCAGGCTCCCATGATTCCAGATTCCAGATTAGTAGCCATAGACTGAACCTCCAAGTCTGCCCTGGTGTGAAGCAGGATGTTGTAGCCCCAGGCTCCAGGCCTGACCAGTAAACTCAGTCTCTGAGCTTGTCCCAGTGCCATACTAACCCCAGTGGCCCTAGCTTCCAGACTGACCCCAGTATCAGGTAGGTCCCAGAAGCCCCAGGCTTTGGGTCCACCTTAGCACTATGTCAGCCCTCACAGAATCATACTCCAGGCCTATGATAAGGCCAGGCTGGCCCCTGCAGCACTAGCCATCAATCTGGAATATGCAGATTCAGCCTCCAGGCTATTCTCTTTAGGCAAAATCCAGGCTCACCTAGTGCCAAGTGTCAAGGCAGTCCCTGTGGCCCCAGTCTTCAGGCCTACCCTAGCCCAGATAGGCATTCCTGGCCTTAAACACCAGGCAGGAACCCATGGACACAGGCTCTAGGTCTGCCCAGTGACAGGTCAGTCTCCATGGCCCCCTCAGACCCAGGCTCTGTCCTGGCCCTAGCACTGAACTAGCCCCAGGATCCATGCTGTCCTCATGGCTCCAGGTTCAAGAGGACCTAGGATCCAGGTATGCTTCAGAAGACTCAGAATCCAGGCCCATCCAAGTAGACCTTGGTGTCAGGCTGGATCCTATGGACTGAAGCTCCATGACCACCACCCCAAAGACCTGAACTCCAGATCAGCCCTTGTGGACCCAGGACCAAGGTCTTTCCCTAATGGACTTAGGCTCCTAGTGATGCCAGTAGGCCCAGGCACCAGCCCATCTCTTGTCTGGCTAGCCCCTTCAGACCACCCCAGGTACCAGGTAACCCCCTGTGGACTCAGGTTTCAGGCTGGCCCCCATAGATACAGGGTCAAGACCTGTCCCTACATAGCCAACCAATATGTCCGAAATAAGTCCCTACTTTTTCAAATGCACAGACATCAACATAAGACAACAAGAAACATGAAAAATCAAGGAGTCATAACATCACCTAAAGAACACAATAATCACCCAGCAGCTGACTCCAAAAACACAGAGATATATGAGCTGCCTGACAAAAAAATTCAAAATAATTGTTTTAAGAAAGGTTAGCAAATTTCAAGAAAATACAGAGAAACAATTAAATAAAATTGGGAAAACAGTAGATGAGCAAAATGAGAAATTTAGCAGAAAGGCTAAATTCAGATTAAAAACCCCCAGAAATTCTGGAGTCAAAAATTAGAATGAATGGAATGAAAAGTGCAATAGGGAGCAGCAGAACTAATTAAGCAGAAGAAAGAATCTGTGAACTCAAAGACAGATTATTTGAAAATATGCAGTCAGGGTAGAAAAAAGAAAAAAGATTGAAAGGAAATGAAGAAAGCTTATGGGATTTATGAGACAGCATCAAAAGAGCAAATATTCAAGTTATAGGAGTTTGGGAAGGAGAAGAGAAAGACAAATGGGATAGAAACTTATTTAAAGAAATAATCTAAAAAAATTTGCAGAAAAGTCTACAAATTTGGAAAGAGATGTAAATATCTAGGTACAAGTCAAAAGTCTTTAATCAGATTCAATGCAAACAAAACTAAGACATATAAGCAAACTGTCAAAAATCAGAGACAAAGACAGGACCCTGAAAACAGCAAGAGAAAAGAAGCAAATAACATAAAATGGACTTTCAATAAGGATAATGGAAGATTTCTCAGTGGAAAGATTACATGTTAGGAAAGAGTGAGATAATATATTCAAAGTGCTGAAGGGGGAAAAAAATGAACAAACCAAACAAACAAATACCACCCTGCCAACCAAGAATACTATACCCAGCAAAGCTAAACTTCAGAAATGAAGGAGGGATAAATGCTTTCCCAGATAAACAAAAGCCAAGGGAGTTCATCACCACCAGACCTATATTACAAGAAATGCTAAAGGAAATTCTTTAAGCTGAAAGAAAAAATGTTATTTAGTAATACAAAAACATATGAAAGTATAAAACTCACTGGTAAACGTAAATGCACAGTCAAACTTAGAATACCTTGGTACTGGTGTGTAAATCACTTATATTTTTAGAATAAAGATCAAAAGACAAAACTATTAAATATAATAGCTATAATAATTAAGGGATAAACAATATAAACAGATGTAAATTGTGACATCAAAAATTTAAAATGTGGGATAAAGGTCAAGTACAATTATAGAGTTATTTTTATATGATCAAAGTTAGCTGTTATCAACTTAAAATAACCTGTTATAACTATAAGATGTTTTTGTAAACCTCATGGTAACCCAAAAAGCAAAAACTTATAGTACATATACAAAAAGATAAAAAAGTAAGGACTCAAAGCATACCACTAGAGAAAATCACTTAATCACAAAGGAAGACAGCAACAGAGAAAGACAATAACAAAGAATCTACAGTAAAACTATAAAACAATTAACGAAATGGCAGTAAGCTATTACCTTGAATTTAAATGAATCAAATTCTCCAACCAAAAGACATATAGTGGCTAAATGGATAAAAAAACAAGACCCAACTATTATTGCCTACAGGAGACTCACTTCACCTGGAAGTACACATGTAGACTGAAAGTGAAGGAATGGAAAAAATGTTCCATGCAAATGGAAATGCAAAGAGAGCAGGGGTGGCAATACTTATATCAGATAAAATAGGCTTTCAGTCAAAAACTGTAAAATGAGACAAAGAAGGTCATTATATAATGATAAAGGGGTCAATGCATCAAGAGGATATAACAATTGTAAATATTTATGCACCAAACATCATAGCACCTAAATATATAAAGCAAATATTAATAGATCTGAAGCAAGAGATAGACATTCTCATTTAATAACAGTAGATATTAATAAGAAAACATTGGACTTAAACTACATTCTAGACCAAATGAACCTAACAGACATATATAGAACATTACATACAACAACAGTAGAATGCACATTCTTCTCAAGTGCACATATAATGTTTCACAGGATAAATCATATGTTAGATAACAAAATGAAGTCTTAAGAAATTTAAGAAGATTAAAACAATATCAAGTGTCTTTTCTGACTACAGTGGTATAAAACTAGAAATCAATAACAGGAGGAATTTTTGAAAATTCACAAATATACGGAAATTAAATAACATGCTCCTGAGCAACAAATGGATCAATGAAAAAATTAAAAGGGAAATTAAAAAATATCGTGCGATCAACAAAAATAGAAATACAACATGCCAAAACTTAAAGGGTGTGGCAAAAGCACCTCTATAAGTAAAGTTTATAACAATAAATGTCTATATGAAAAAGGAAGAAAGATCCTGAATAAACAACCTAATGTCACACCCAAGGAACCAGAAAAACAAAAACAAATTAAATCCAAAGTTAGCAGGAGAATGAAAATAAGAAGGATCATGGCAGAAATTAATGAAATAGAGACTAGAAAAACAACAGAAAAGATCAACAAACCTTGAGCTGGTTTATTGAAAAGATAAAATTAACAAACCTTTAGCTAGACTAATTAGGAAAAAAGAGAGAAGATTCAAATAAATAAAATAAAAGATAAAAGGGGAGACATTACAACTGATAAAATAGAAATACAAAGGATCATAAGAAACTACCATGAAAAATTACACACCAACAAATTAAATAACTTAGAAGAAAAGGATAAATTCCCAGAAATAGTCAAACTACAAAACTAAATCACAAATAAATAAGAAATCTGAACAGATCAATAACTAGTAAGGGAATTGAATCAGTCATAAAAAGTCTCCCATCAAAGAAATTTCTGGGACCCAATGGCTTCACTGCTGAATTCTACCAAACGCTTAAAGAACTAATAGCAATCCTTTTTAAACTCTTCCTAAAATTGAAGACAAGGGACTACTTCCAAACTCATTTTATGAGGCTAGCATTACCATGATACCAAAGCCAGACAGAACACCACAAGAAAAGAAAATTAGAGGCTAATATCCCTGATGAACATAGATGCAAAAATCCTCAACCAAATACTAGCAAACTGAATTTAACAGCACACTGAAGGGATCATTCACCATAATCAAGAGGGATTTACCTCAGAGATGCAAGGATGGTTCAACAAATGCAAATCTATACCACATGAATAGAACGAAGAACAAAAACCATATGATTGTCTCAATAGTTGCAGAAAAAGCATTTGAATTTGATGAACTCAGCATCCTTTCTTGATAAAAACTCTCAACAGATTAGATATTTCAAAGGGAATGTACCTCAGCACAATCAAGGCCACTTTTGATGAACCCCAGCTGGAATATAATGGTGAAAATTGAAAGCTTTCCCCTTAAGACCAGGAACAAGACAAAGATGCTCACTTTTGCCACTTCTATTAAACATTGTAATACTATTCAACATTGTCCTAGCCAGTGCAATTGGGGAAGAGAAATAAATAAAAGACATTCAAATTGGAAAGACACATAGACCAAAGAAACAGAATAAATTCATGCATTTATGGTCAATTTTTGACAAACATACCAAGAGCATACAATGGGGAAAGGGCAGTCTCTTCAATAAATATTGTTGGTACAAATGGATATCCACAAGCAAAAGAATGAAATTAGACCCTTATCTCACACCATATACAAAAATCAACTCAAAATGGATAAAATACTTAAATGTATGACCTGAAACTATACAACTACTAGAAGAAAATTTAGAAGGAAAGCTTCATGACATGGGTCTGGGCAATGGTTTCTTTGGATATGAACCCCAAAGCACAGGCAACAAAAACAAAAATAGACAAATAAGATTAGAGCAAACAAAAAAGCTTTGCTGTAGCCAAGAAAACAATCAACAGAGTGAAGAGACAACCTAAGGAATTGGAGAAAATATTTGCAAACCATATATCTTATAAGGGGTTAATACCCAAAATATATAAGGAGCTCAATAATAAGAAAATATAACTCAATTAAAAAACGGGCAAGGCATCTGCATAGACATTTCTCAAAAGAGGACATATAAATGGCCAACAGATATATAAAAAATGCTCGAAATCACTAATCATTAAGAAATGCGAATTAAAACCACAATGACACATAACCTGAATCTTGGTTTGTGCTGCTATAACAAAATACTTGAGACTGGGTAGTTTATGAAGAACAGAAATTTATTTCTCACAGTTTTTGAGGCTAGGAAGCCCAAGATCAAGGTATCAACAGGTTTGGTTGTTTGCTGAGGGCTGCTGTCTGCTTCCAAGATGGTGCTTGTTCCTGCATCCTTTGGAGGGAAGGAACATTGTGTCTTCTCATGGTAGAAAATGGAAGGGTAAGTGGGGTGAATGCTGTGTGAATCCTCTTTTATAAGTGCCTTAATCTCATTCACAAGGGAAAAGCCCTCATGGCCTGATTACCTCGTAGGGGACCCACTTCTTTTTTTAAAATTTCAATAGATTTAGGGGTACAAGTGGTTTTTAGTTACATGAATGGATTGTATACTGGGTTCTTAGTGTACCTGTTACCTGAATAGTGTACATTGCACCATATAGGTACTTTTTCTTTCCTTACCCCCTCTCCCCTTCTCCCCTTCTGAATTTCCAATGTCCATTGTACCACTCTGTATGAGAAGGCCCATCTCTTAATACTATCACATTGGCCATTAAGTTTCAACACCAGAACTTTGGATGGGACACACTCGTTAGAATAGCTATCACAAAAAAGATAAAAAATAACAAGTGTTGCAGAGGATGTGGAGAAAAGGGGAACACTTGCATATTGTTCATGGGAATGTAAATTAGTATAGCCATTATGAAAAACAGTATTGAGTTCCCTCAAAAAATTAGAAATAGAACTACCATATGGTCCAGCAATCCTACCACTGAGTATATATCCAAAGGAAATAAACCAGTATGTTGAAGAGATATCTGCACTCTCATATTCATTGCAGCATTATTTAGAATAGCCAATATATGGAATCAACTTAAGTGGCTATGAGCAGATGAATGAGTAAAGAAAATGTAATATGTGCACAGTAGAATACTATTCAGCCTTAAAAAGAAGGAAATTCTGTTATTTGGGACAACATGGATAAATCTGGAGGCCATTATATCAAGTGAAATAATCCAGGTACAGAAAGACAAATACCAGATGATCTCACTTATCTGTGGAATCTAGTAAAGTTGAACTCATACAAATAGAGAATAGAATGGTGGTTACCACGGACTGGGGGTGGGCAGCACTGGGGCAATGTTGGTCAAAGAACACAAAATTTCAGTTACATAGGTGGAATCAGTTCAGGAGAACTTTGTACAACATGGTGATTATAGCTAAAAACAATGTATTGTATTCTCATAAATTGCTAAGAGAGTAGATTTTAAGGGTTCACACCACAAAAAAATTAAAGTATGTGAGATAAAGCATATGTTAATTAGCTCTATTTAGCCATTCCACAGTGTACACATATTTCAAAACATGTTGTACACAATAAATAGATATAATTTTTATTTGTCAATTAAAAATAAAAAAAACTAAAAACCACATACTATAGAGTTATATTTATATAACCTTAAAAACAAGCAAAATTAATCTACTGGTATCTTTAGGGGAGTTAATGACTGGGAGGAGGCATGAAGAAGGCTTTTGAGGTTTCATTATTAGATGAGTTCACTTGGTAAAAATTAACTATCTGCCTTTTATAATTTGTACCCTTGTATAGATGCATGCTATACTACAATAAAAATTTATAAGAATTTCATTCTTATTTATCTAAAGTGTTTTTGAGTGGATCTCTTTGTATATACACATTTTTTTAGCGGTTGCTGTAGGCATTACATTCTATACACATAACTTATCACCATTTATTGATATGAACATTTTACCATTTTGAGTGAAATGCAGACCTAACTCCATTTAGGTCCCTTTACTCTTTCATTTATAATTGTCTTAACATTTTTCTCTATATATATTGAGATCACATAAATATTATGGCTATTGTTTCAACTATCAAATACAATTTTAACAAACTCAGAAGAAAAGGAGATTGTCCTACATTTACCCTTAATTTTACACTTCACATTTTTTTATTTCTGATGTTCTAAATTGGCTTCTTTTATCATTTATTTTTTGTTTGAAGAATTTCCAGTAGCCATTCTTTTAGGATGGTCTGCTGACAACAAATTTTTCTTTTTTTTTTTCATATGAAACTGTATTTGTTTTGCCTTCATTTCTGAAGAAGGTAGAATTCTGGATACAGAATTC